>PVLC010044953.1:0-11969 GCA_004027655.1 Graphiurus murinus | reverse complement strand
GGTGGTTGAGATATTTAAAATCTATGTAAACTTTTATAACTCAGCTGCAAACTAAGGGAAATAGTCATTCAGTGGCAGAGATGAGGGCTGAGAGACAGACACTGGAAGTGGAGAGAGGCCCTCTTAGAGAAGCAGAGCGATGAGGAAAATATATTTTGCTGACTTTTTGCTTTGCCCTGATTAAGATATAGTTTGTATTCTGAGTGGTACTTTTCTGGAACTTTATAATGCTGGAGGTAGGGAAAAGGAAAAAGAAGAGAATGATACATTATACACTATACATTTGTTATCTCACTCGACCCTTGCCCCCCTCCCCAAAACCTAATAAGAAGGAACAGTATCCCAATCCCTGATCTAAAACCCTTGAAGTTAGGTATGTCCCAGATTCAGAATTGTTCCAATTTTGGAATGTTAATTCAGTGCATGTATCATAAATTAGAATATCCCCAGTAGTATCATAGCATCCTGTAATCAAACACATTTGTATTTTGTCAGGCAAAAGCATGCATTTTCTCATTAAGGGGATTAAACAAAGACTATAAATAGCCCCACATCAGTTCAAGAAGGTTTTGCAACCAGCTTAGTTCAGATCAGGTCAGGTTTTAAACACCAAATGAGTCAGTAAAAAAAAAAAAAAAAAGATTTTGTTTGAGAGATCTCTGGACTTTGAAATTTCAGATAAAGGATTGGGGATCTACATTAATATCCTGAATTCTTACCATATCACAAATGAAGAAATAGAGGCTTAGAGTTTAACTAATTGCCTAAGTTCCCATAGTCCCATACCAGAAACAACTGGAAACTAAAGCCATCCATACTGCCCAGCTCATCGCTAGCTCTGCTTGTGGTGGCGTGGGATATTCTAGGTGACAGAGAACAAGATTACATGGGCAGGCTGACACTTGTCCTGTGCAATTTTATATCTTCCACGGGGGGCTGGCATGGGCATTATGTGCATGGCACATAGACTGAAGGCCTATGAATGAATAGATTCTGTAAGTGAGCCTGAAGGGGATTGGGGATGTCTTGGGGTAGGGTCAGGCTTATTTGAACTTAATTAAATGGTGGTCAGAAACCTCTCAAAAGAGCTATGACAAATGAGATGCCAACCATAGATCTACACTTGCAGAAAGAAGAGGCTTCCACCTGCCAGCACCTGCCTTTTCCTGGAGGAAGAAGGAAAGTATGAGAACAGTTCCTCACCTGCCAAAGGACATTTGCCAGACTCATCATTAGATAAAGGTGCTGGCTGTGTGGGTCTTTATGATGATAAATAACCATGTAAACATAAAACTTCTACTAATTTTGTAAGTGCCGTTTAGATATCTTCTACATGCCAGTTATGACACTGGAACATACTGGACGTAGAAAAATAGTAAAGCTTATTTCCTGCCCTTTTAATGCCCTCAAGAGGAAGAGATAGATGAAGAGATAAAGCATACAAAGACTTGCAGAAAATGAATAAAGAAAGAGGGAAACTATAAATAAAGTACTATGAGGAGCTAAAAGTATGGTCATCTAGCCAGAAAGCTCAGTAAGGGCTTTGAAGATGATTATTGAAGGCACGGTGGGTCTGGGGATGAGAAAGGTGTTCCTTGTAGATGAGACATAATGAATCAACAATAGTTGGCATTTACCTTTTTTTATTATTCTTGATTAGAAGAGTGACATATATTTATTTTCCTAAGTCTTCAAGCTGTTTTCTTGAATGTTTAATGGACTTCAGGATTTCTTTTTTCCAGTACCAAGGCTGCTTTTCCACTAAGCTACATCCCCAGCCCATTTTTTTTTTCCTATGCTGAGATAGATCCTCACTAAGTTGCCCAGGTTGGTCTAGAGTTTGTGATACTCCTGCCTCAGTCTCCTGAGCCACTGGGATTAAAAGTGTGTGCCAGTGTGCTTGGAAGACTTCAAGACTTTTTAAAGTGTATATAGTTCAATGATTTCTTAGTAAATTTATGAAGCTCAGCAAGTATCATTGTAATCTAGTTTTAGAACTTCTCCATCACATGATAAAATTTCCATGAACCCATGTGTGATCAATTTCTGCTCTTGCTCTGAGAAACTTATCTGATGTCTATAAATTTGCCTTTTCCGAAAAGATGAAATAAAAGAAATAAAATCATACTATGTAGTCTTTTGCATCTGGTACCTTTCACTTAGAATAACGCTTTTGAGATTCACTCATGTTGTAATGAATATTGGCAGCTCACTTTTTTGTGGTTGAATGATATTTTATTGAATGGACATGCCATATTGTGTTTATACATAATCAGTTGGTGGACACTTGGGTAGTTTCTAATCTTTTGCTACTGTGAATAAAGCTATGGATATGCTCAAATAAGTCATTTTAAGTTTCTCGTAGTAGAATGCTAAATTTATTAAGATTATAGAGTTTTATAAAAACTTTGTATGTAAGGTTTTATGAAATTGTCAAATTGTTTCTAAAGTAGCTGTACCCCTTTATATTCCTACAAAAGGTATGAGGCTTCCATTTTCCAACATTTGGCATTATCTGCCATTTTTATTATAGTCATTCTAGTGTGTATCTCTTTGTGACTTGAATTTGCATATCCTTAATTACTAATGACACTGAAGACATTTTCATGTGCCTATCAACCATATGTACATCTTTTTTGGTATAATGTCTATTCAACACTTATCAGATATGTGATTTGCAAGAATGTTTTTTCCTCCATTCTCTGGCTTTTCACTTTCCTAAGAGGCATCCTTTTAAACCCAAGTTATTAATTTAATAAATCAATTTGTAATTTTTCTTTTAAGCCTCTTGTTTTTAGTGTTGAATCTAAGAATTCATTTATTAACCAGAGTTCATGAAGATTTTCTCTTATATTTTTTCCTAAAAAGTTTATAGTTTTACATCTTTATATTTTAGACTTATGGTGCATTTGAGATGTTTTAGTGTAGTGTGAAGTAAGTTCCAATTTTATTTTATTTCTTTTTTAACAAATGAGTATCTAATTGTTCTAGTAACACTTGTTGAAAATGCCATGGCTTCTCTACTGAATTATCTTGTACTATTGTTGAAAGTCAGTTGTACATGTACATGTAGATTTGGGACTCTCTACTTTAGTTCACTGACTTATTGAGTGAATTCTCTCTGTTTATGTCAATACTACATTATCTTAATTACTGTAACTTAAAATATATACCCTCAGGTCAGGTAGTATTAGTTTCCCAACTTTGTTCTTTTTTAAATGTTGTTTTGGCTTTTCTAGGCTCTTATAATTTTAGAATAAAATTACATATTAAATTATATATCTAAATTTATATATTAAATATATATATATATATATATATATATATATATATATATATATATACATAATATACACACACAATCCTGCCAGAATGTTGGTAGGGATTGCATTAAATCAATAAATCAATTTGGGGAGAAATGGCATAAAATATAGAGACTTTGAATCCATAGATATGGCAACTTTCCCATATGTTTATATTTTCTTCAAAATTCTCAGCAATTTTTTATACTTCTTAGTGTATAAACTTTCTTCTGCTTCTTCCCCTTCCCTTTCCCTGTCCCTTCCTTCTACTCCTCCTTTTCCTCCTCCTCTTCCTCCTCCTTCTTTTTGGTAACAGGTAAGTCAGCATTCTACCTCCAAGCTATACCCCTGGCCCTTTTTATTTCCTATTTTGAAACTAGGTCTCACTAAGTTGCTGAGATTCTCTCTAAGTTGCTGAGGCTGGCCTCAGATCTGAAATCCTCCTGTCTCAGCCTCTCAAATACTGGAATTGCAGGCATTTGCCATCATGCCTGGCTAACTATGTTCTTCTGAACCAGTTATTCCTAATTTATATTAATCTTTGTGATGCTACTGCAAAATAAGTTGTTTAATTAATTTAATTTTCAGTTTTATCCTTAGTGCTATATAGAAATCTAATTAAGTTTTATATACTGATCCTGTATCAAAATATCATAGAATGAATTAGAAATGTCTCCCTCTTTTACATGCCAGAGGAATTTGTATAGGATTGGTGTTATTTGTATCTTTAAATATATGATAGAAATCACCAGTGAAGCCATCTTTACCTTAACTCTTTAACTTTTTATTTTTTTCTTGGTGGGACTGTTTTAAACTTAAGATTCAAATTATTTTTGATTCAGTGATAGTAATGTATTTATTAGGGATCCTTTTATTTCTTCTCATTTGTCTCAATTATTGGTATAAAGTTACTTATATTATTCTATTACAAATTTCTCTCTCCTCCTTCCATTCTAAAACCTTTTTATTTTTTGTTCAGTTAATGATATTGATTGAACAAGTTTAATATCTCTTGTGATTTCTTCTTTGATCCATTTCTTATTTAGAAGTATAATTTTAAATTGCTGAATAATTGGAGCTTTCCAGAATTATTCCTGTTGGGTATCTAATTTAATTCCTTTGTGGTCAGATACTTTGAATAATTTCAATCTGTTTATATTTCTCAGGAGATATTTTTGTGACCCAGAATGTGGCCTATCCTGGAGAATGTCACGTGTGGACTTGACAAAAAACTGCATTCTGGCCTCCTTTGTTGAAGCAGTCTATGGATGCTATTTAGGTCAGTTGACTGATGTTCTTTGGGTTTTGTACATCTTTGGTATCTCAGTTCAAGATGTTCTAAGTCTTATCTCTGACTTTCTCAGCACTCTGCACTGGTTTTGCTTTACAACTGGTGTCTTTACAATAATATTTTTTCCAGATGTCTTTGGTTCTAGCATCTTGGGAGATCAGCTAAACTAATTCTTGACATGGCCAAGCCAAACAAATGTACAAAACCTTCATTTCAAATCTCTTATCATAGAAAATAACATGAGTATTCAAGCCTTTATTAGCAATCTCTGAAATTTCTTCCTCTTTTCAAAGCAGTTGCTTTCATGACTCTGTTTAAGATCATCTTCCTCTGTAAAACTGTTCCTAGTTACTTCAACCAACTCCAATTTCCATTTTTGTTTTTGACTCTTTGGATCTAATTTTTGCCATTACTGTTGGCAATTACTCTGATCATATCATGCATTCATCTTCTGACTATTCTTCTATACACTATTATTTCTTATATTTCCAGGGAGGTTATATTTATTGAAGCAAAGCTGTTATTAATTTCCATGTCTCATAGATTTTACTAAAATCCTAGGTATAACTAGTGCATAATTTATAGTTAATGAGTTGAGCTGAATATGATCTGGTGAATGGTTGCTTGATTGGTGATCAAACCCTGTACTTTCAGAAGAGCTGGCATCATAAAAGATGTTTCAATGCTTCTTCACTCTGTGCAAGTCTCCCACATTTCCTATTCACTCTACTTTTCAAAGTCCAGTTAACAACCTCTACCACAAACCTCTTTCTGAATCCCTCCTTCCAGACCTTGCAGCCTATCCTGGCCTTGGCTTGTGGTTATTTGCCAGGTTCTGTCCTGTGCCATGACTCTTTATGTAAATGACTTTTCCTATTAAATATGGGCTTCAGACAAGGATTTCTCTCTGAAACTTCATTGGTAGAATGTCTTGGTAGGTTAATGACTTGGTACTTGGATGTTAAATGAATGGATGAATGATTTGGCTTTGTAGATTTCATTTGATTTGTAGAATATACGGATAAATACAGGGAATATGTACTCTAGAGTCAGAGGAAGTCAGTGCTTAAAGAGACCCACAGATGATCTAGAACCTGGATTTTTTTCATATAGGATCACTGAGGTCTAGGGAAGTTGGAATGATTTGCTTCAGTGAATGAGTAGCTGAAATCTCTGGATGGCTGGTGAGATTGCCTCATAAACTTTGGCCAATTATTTCCTCCAGGATGCAGGGTGAAACTGTGGCTTTTCATGCGTTCCAAGCAAATATTGGATTAATCAGAATTCCAGGTTTCCTTTCATGCTTCTCTTTACCTCAAGGAATTTATATTAAAATCCTTTCAACAGCAATAGTACAGCTGACCTTGCCTTCACTATTGGGTAACAAATTAACAGGTCCACTCTAATGATAGAGTTACCAGGTCTAACAACCAAAGCTTACCCTCTGATGAAAAGATGCTAATAGGCCCCAATGTATTGACTGGCTCTTAACAAGGAAGTAAATTCAAAACTAACAAGAAAATGTAAACCTGATGTGATTTCCCTAACCAAAACAGGGAGCAAATAGACCCCACGCTCTGTGAAGTGCACAGCTACTAAACCTTAATGACAATATCAGTTCTGCTTGATGAGGGCAATAGTAAGTCCTCGGTTCATCTATTATAAAGATTGGAATTTAGGCGATTTCACTGCACTTGGCAGGTGGCCCAGCATTAGCGAGCTAATGCAGGCCATATTCTAGTTGTATTTAATGAAGGCAGCACCCAAGACATCAACTTTGAGCAAAAAGCTTCTCTACAGATCTGGTTCAGTCTTAGTAGAGCACTGTGTCTGTGAGAATGTTGATGTTTCAGAGCATATTAACTTCAAATAAAAAAATAGAAAATTGCAATTATAGGTTCTCCAAATTAAGTTAGGTAGCAAACTGTCAAATCTGTGTTTCCATTTTAATGAAGTAAGGTCGCTTTGCAAAAGAGCATGAATGATGATGATGGAAATGATTTAAATAACACTTTGTTCATACATGAGTTATCTGTATCAATGTAAATATTATATATGGGGAGGGGAGAGTAGGGAGGGACCTGGAGGGAAAAATACAACAAATGCTGTGTCCGTGAATGTTTCTACCGCTCTGTACCTCACTATGATGTATAATTACAATGCAGTAATTTTAAAAAAAAGAGCAAAAGAGCATGAGCAGAGTGCCTACTGTATGATAGCACTCCCATACATAGATACCCTCTTCCATCCTTTTAAAAAGAACCCATGTTGTCATTTTAGATGAAACTATTGTAGAATAAATCCTAGATTCTATCCATTCTGTTCCTCTGTACTATACAGACTCTTCCTGTGGTCTACGAGATGACTGTAACTAGAGTTAACCACTTTCACTTCTTGAGAATGTATGTTGTGCCAGCTTCTCTGCTAGATGCTCCACACGATCTCAATTAAACATGCCAAGTCTTTTAAGGCTGACATTGTTACATGTATTTTAGAGATGAGGTCCTTAAGACTCAGACATATTAACTAACACACTCAGATGTGCACGGCTGGTAAGAGATAAAGACAGGTTTTGGACACATGATGGCTTTTGCACTGACATCCTGGATTAATATTCCCAACCTTGATTTTTACTTTGGGCACACAAAGGTATCCATTACTATCAGTTATTGTTGTCCACCTTCTTTGTCCAAATATGATTGAAAAGGAACACTAGCTCTTTAAAGTCCCCGATGGTTCCTCTGTTGGGAAGGGAGTCTCCACACCAGGCAGGGAAAATGGTCCTTATCTAATTTTTCTAATTTAGTTCTGTATGACCAAAACACCCTTGGGGTGCCATCCTCAGTGTGCACTTCCATAACATGGGCTGCAGATGATAATAATAAAGATACTGGGAAAGCCAAGAAACTTCTATTATTATTATTATTATTATTATTATTATTATTATTATTTTGTGCATTGTAATTATGGAGTTCATGGCAATCGAGATATACATGCACATAGCACTTGGTAAGCCTCCCCCCAACTCCCACCCTGTCTCCTCCTCCTCCCTGTTCACAAAATTGAGATTGGCATTAATAACTTTGTGTATGTACATCATGTCCATGGAAGTGTTTTCTTCATCAAATCTCTCTCCCACCACCTGCCTCCCTCCCTGTGGCCCCCTCCATCACTCTACTAGGGTTTCTCCTCCTTTGTCTATAATTCTTTTTGTATTCCAATTTCTCCCTAGATGATAATAACAAAGATACTGGGAAAGCCAAGAAACTTCTTTCTACCGTATTATATCCATGATACCGGCAGAGTGCCTCACACATTACAAGCAAGCCACAAAAACAAGTTTAATGTTTTTGATAAGGAAGTATTCCCACAAAAATTCATTTCTTGGTATATTTCATATGAATATATTGGTCTATTTGTTACACATAGTTAGAATGTTAAGTGGAAAAAACAGAGAATAAAAATTTAATCCATGCTATGATTACAGCTAGGAAAAATTATGGATGCATATGGAGAATAATTGGGAGGGAGTGGAAAAATGGAAGCAATAATTTGTTGGTGTGGTGGATTGTAGGATGATTTTCTTCTTCCTTTTTGATTCCTGTTAAGCTATTATGGTGTTGTTTGTGCAATAAATAATTTTTAAAAGTATAACCGTGAATACCAATTAAAAATAAAACATGTAAGGTGTGTGCCAACACCAACAGGAAGCATAAATGTAGCATTTCTATTTCTGCTGGAATTCTGGCTCCTAATGAGCTCTTTATTCTCGCTGTTACAAAGCACAATCAATCCCCAACCAATTGTGTTAAAGGAAGGAAGTGCTGAAGAGGACCATCCTAACACATGAATGAGGAGGACTCTGGGGACGCCACCAGCTACTACACAGGAAGTCATTCTGTTGTCTGTAGGTTCGAGGTCTGTGGGTCATTTTTAAATAATTTATACTGACTAGTATAAACACATTTAAATTTTGGCTTCACAGGAGAATTTGACCCAAATTGAGGTCATCACCTATGAGATTACACCATTTGAAAATGATCAATAGCACTGCCAGGTCTAAATTAGTGGGTTTCAGTGTGTGATCCTCTGAGTAGCAACTTCAGGGACTTGTTAGAAATACAAATATTCTGGCCTTTGGATTTTCTGAGTCAGAAACACTGGGGCTAAGCTCAGCAACCTGTTTTAAGAAGTCTCCCAGCTCATTCTGATGTTGAGTGATCTTTTTTTAACTATAATACTACATATGCCCCCATAACATCCCTACCTTCTTTTAATTGTCTACCAGTCTTACCTTTTTCAGGAATGATCGTTTAGTTCACATTACTCACTTCATTATTTCAGGATAAAACAATGCAAGTTATTAAATGCAATGTGCTGCAGAGTAGGGGTAGTATTTTAAGATGTTATATGCTGTCAACATGTTAGATGGCATTAATCTGTCTGTCTGTCTTGAATGAATGGCCTTCTCAGGGTTTGGGAACTAAAAGATTTACCTCCCCTACTGATATTTTCATATTGAGGTTTAATATAGGACTTAACATTATAACTATTGTGTCATAACAATAGACAGTTATGAAGATGAACCCTGGCTGTGGGGAGGCAGAGGCTATCTCCATGGTATTGGGGGTGGGGAAGGGCAGCAGCCTTTTCATTCTTGAAAAGGCTAAGTCAGTGTTCTGCAAAAAATCTTACTGACCTTAGACTACCTGAACCAGCATCTCATTCATTAAAACCCGTTCAATATCCTTCTTGGGAAGCTGCTCAGGACCACCTCCACTTACTGTAAGGAAGAAGCCAATGTATCCATTCTCTACAAGTGCATTAGGGATTTGGTGTTTAAACTGGGCTGCTTGGAAGCTTCACTTTTGGGCTAGAAAAAACACTGCCTACTTATGGCATGCAAAGCTGCTTTCAATCAAAGCAAAAATAATGTGCAGCTCAAGTCTTGTCTTCACGGATAATTATAAATCATTTATCCTGGATTGAGTCCTGCTGAGCATGGTTTCATCCCAGGATCGCCATAATCCCCCTGAGAACATAGACCTCCTTGTTTCAGCACTTCCCCACTGAGGGCTCATTAGAGAAAATCACAGAAGCTTCACGGCCAAAACAAAGCCTTACCTGAGACTTATCAATGATGTTACCTATAGCAGCGACACACAAGGAGGACTTAAGGGTCTGGGAATCCTCCATGGAACACCACCTTCTGTTATCTATGTGTTGCTCTGGGTTTGGCTTTGCAGCTACGGGTCTGGCTAAAAATGAGCAGCAGGGTAACTAAATGGTGAAAACCACCAAGCTGCTTTCTTGTGAAAAGAAAACTGAATGCTGAAGTCATTAACCTATATTTCTCATCTAAGGGTCATAAATGGAACTGTGTTGAAACACTTTTTGTTTTCTTCTGTTGCTACACCCTTGTCTCCCCCAGGAGCATCTCTTTTTCCAGGGTGTCAACCATCTGGCCTGTGGCCTAAATCAGCTAACTTCAGTCTGTTTCTTGTACAACTTGCACCCACACCTCATTTCCCTCTCCTATAAAGAAGCTGGAGAGCATACTGGTTAGGAATGTGGACTCCCAAGTAAGAGGACCTGAGTTCAAGTCCTGCCTACACTGCATGGTAGCTCACCCCTCCTGTTAGTCAACCTTCTCAGGGACAGCATAGTGACCTTTATAGCTACCTTAACCATGGGGTGGTGAGAGAGAGCTAAATGAGACAATCCAGATGTTCACTGGTATCCAGTTTTTGCTTAAATAGAAGTTTGTTCCCTTTCCCATATCTTTCATATCTTGTCTCATCTTCATCCTTTTCCTTTGGTTGTACTCTATGTTATTTCTGTCCTTCCTAAAATAGGTGGCAAGGAGCACAGGGCATCTGTAATGTGTTACTCTGAGACATTTTTTTCCCTTATTCTGGGTCTTCTGTTTTTCTATTACCATAGATATCTTTGAATATAACCCACTTTTTATAATAGAGTTTGGGAAAGTCCCTCAGGTGCAATCTATTTGTTCACAAGCATTTTACGATTTTTTTTGCCTTCTTATGAAACAATGCTGAAATACTTTTAAGATGGAAATAATATGAAAAAAAATGCCGTGGACTTACACACAGCTGAAGGAAGCCTGGCTTGTACCACAAACACAACTTCAACTTCATTTCTAAGAAATCATGATGTTAAAGTCTTTTTACCTCCCTGTTGTTCTCTCTTTCAAGTCCAATATTCACTGGTACAATACGTCAGTAGCTTTAAAAGGGCTCTTTCAGGCAGGAAATGTGAGCTATTAGCAGAGTTATAATATGCCAGCAAAAAGGAAAAGGGTGATAGGCTGATAGGCGTGGGTGTGGGCAGAAGGTGTTTTATGCAACCCCACTGGGACATCACCACTTTAGAAAACAATTTTACAGCCATATAGTTAAATTAACTGGTAGTTAGAGGCAATTATGTGATAAAGTAAAAATATTTATGTTCTTTAGAGATCCCAAACTGTCATTTGAAGTGTGACAAATTTTTAAGTAATTTCACCTGTAACTTTTGAAAGATTCTATGACTCAGGGCATAAAATTGAAACAGGTTGCCACTGTGAAATATAATCAAACCTATCTCCTCCTTGTAATTTTGCTTGAATTTCTCTCTTATGAAATGTCTTACAGAGAGTTTCCATGCTCAAAATCTTTATTTTCTAAACAATAAAATTTGGATATGTGTGTGTGTATGTATGTGTGTTTTACTGGTAACTGAACCCAGGAGCATTCTACATCTGAGCTACACCCCCAGCCCTTTTTATTTTGAAACAGGGTATCACTAGGTCACTGTGACTCTCACTAAATTGCTAAGGCTGGCCTTGAACCCGCAATCCTCCTGTCTCAGCTTTTCAAGTAATAGAATAACCAGTGTGTGTCACCATGTCTAGCTAATTTGGAATTTAAGATTTAGAAATGTCACTGCCTTTGAGAAACCTGAAATATGTGCATGTGTACAGGTAAGTATGTGCACAGGTAGGCATGTGCATATACACTCCTTGGTTACTTGCTGTGTATGTGTGTGTTTCCATTTTCTTGATGATAAGCAGAATCTCTCCCATTTTCTCCTCTTTTTATTTTAAAAAGTACAATAAGAGCCATAAAGTATAAAAGAGAAAGAAATTACCTATCATTTCTCTTATATAGTTATTTTATTGTTGCTCATTACCATTTTTGTCTCTACCCATGTACATTTACATTTTTACACAATTGCAATCATAGTATATATACAATTTTGTGTGTTTTCTCTGAATTTTCTATTGAGCATTTTCAATGTTGTTACATAGTCCCGACAACCATCACTTTAATAGGTTGCAAAATATTCTTTTGAATAGCTACATCACAATTCATTAT
>PVLC010044952.1:0-11993 GCA_004027655.1 Graphiurus murinus | reverse complement strand
GATTTTCTCAGCACCTTTCAGCCTTGGCTAACCTGGCTGTGCCTGCTGCTTTGGGGCAGAGGATGCTCTGTTCCATTAGGAAAATAGTAGCTCAATTTATCTGCTCAGACCAACCAGAAGTTCTGTGTGCTAAACTGTGGTTATCTGTCTAGTGAACAACATTCCATAGGCTCTCCCTGAAGAATTCTGCCTTACTAACAATTCTGTTACTGCAGGCCAGGGGACTCATCTTGCTAAGAAAAAGCTACTTTTCAGTTAAGATGCGTGTCGTGTCTCCAGATAGTTTGTGGATTTTATGTACATGCTTTTTAAGGATTAGCAAAATAGTTCAGTATCTTTTCCCCTTTAGACATTTTCATAAAGTAGTAATTGCCTCATTCCTTCACTAACCTTAGAGTCGAGTCCAGGATGAACCTGTCAGAGTATGTATTCTATTATTATTCTTATTTTTCAGAAAACATACCTGTCCTAGATAAAGATAGCTCCATAAATGGATCTAGGTACATCTTTGAATACATTCCAGGCTCCGCTTCTGGCACCCATCAGCCAGATGCTTTGAAAAAGACCCCTGCCTCCATCTTTCCACATTTGGAGATGTGGGAGGGATGTCTGAAAAGGTCAAGGAAAAAATAGTAGCAGCAAAGGTGGTTTCTGTGAACTGACATCTAGTCTGCCTCTGCCCTGCTGAAGCTAAAAATACCAGAGTTTAAATTTTGATTGGAAGAATGTGGAATGTGAATTACTGTCCCAACTCATTTTTAAGGTAATAGGGGAAGGGACCACATCCCTGTCTTCCTTTCAGCTTCACTATCATAGTGGCTTGTTATTGTTATAAACACTCAGTGTTCCTCTACATGAAAAGGTGATATATTCTTGCCCGGTTGATGTCAAACTTGGCTATGTTGCTCCTTTCGCCAATTAAATATGAGTAGAAGTTATGTGTGCCACTGAGAGCAAAAATCTTAAAGGCCATCACACAGTGTTCTTTTCTCTCTGCCATAAGCCTAGAAATAACCTTGAAAAACAATTTTCTTTTATTTGGAGTCTTGGAAAATAAACAATGTGGAGCAGAGCCCTAGCTGATCTGCAGTGGATATAGTCTGAGTAAGAAATGAATGATTGTTAGAAGTCATGGGGATTTGAGGGTCATTTTTTACTACACTATGGTTCAGTTTATATTTTCTGATCCAACTGACCTCCTACCGCTTGGCCTAAACTTACGTATACTCATATCTACCTTCAAGAAAACTCATAGCCCTCAGACACTGAAACCCCAATCCAAAAGATACTGAGCTATAGCACTTGAGAGCTCTTCAGAAGTTTCCTACTTTAGGGCTGAAGAGCACAGGGAATCAAAGTGATTTCTAGATACACCACAATATCCTGTGCTAGCCATGCATGGTGGTACATGCCTATAATCCTGGTACTTGGAAAGCTGAAACAGGAGGATTTCAGGTCCGAGGACAGCCTCAGCTATTTAGTGAGACTTTTATCAACCTAGAGAGACCCTGTTTCCAAAGAGAAAGAGGAGAGGAAGGAAGAGGAGGAGAAGGAGATGGGGGAGGAGAAGGAGGAGGAAGAGGAGATGGGGGAGGAAGAGGAGGAGGAGAAGATGGGGAGGAGGAGGAGGAGGAGATGGGAAGGAGAAGGAGCAGGAGATGGAGGAGGAGGATGAGATGGGGGAGGAGGAGGAGGAGATAGGGAAGGAGGAGGAGGAGAAGGAGGAGGAGGAGGAGGAGGAGATGGGGAGGAGGAGGAGGAGAAAGACGCAAAAGGCTGGGCAGAATATCCCAGGTTCAATTCTCAGTGTCTCTCTCTCTCTCTCTCTCTCTCTCTCTCTCTCTCTCTCTCTCTCACACACACACACACACACACACACACAATTACTTTCTTACTTTTTTTTGTATTCTAGGTCAATTTGTAGAATACAGATCATAGGAGTATTCCTAATCCCAGTTTGTCAAGATTTGGTAGCAGAGCAGGAGAGTCAGGGCATCCAAAACAGAAACTAGAATGTGAGGACACAATGGAGTAAGACTGTGGACAGAGGGCAATTACAGAATCAGGCACTCAAGGAAGTAAGATTTTATCAGTGACTAGAATATTAAAATTTAGGACAGGAATAACAAATAGGCATAGTAAACATGTTTTTGTTATGTTCCTATCATTGCTCTAAACCCAAGAGAGTTTTGATGAAATAAAAATGTAGTACCCAATCTGAAGGTGTTCACCATTTTCTTGTGAGTTTAAGTAAATCAAACTGATTTAAAAATGTATTATTGTGTTATTATTATATACATTCAGAGAAATGCTTGTATTATAAGAACTATAAGCTGAAAATTTTCACAAATTCAGTATACCCTTGATTATACTGAGCATCAACCCCCAAAACAAAACATTACTTGTCCCCCCAAAACCATATCCATGATTCCTTCCAATTTTTTCCCAAAGGTAACAGCTATCTTGACTTCTTATGGCATAGATTAGTTTTGCTTGTTTTTGAACTATATATAAAGAGAATCTCACAAGATATACTCTTACATTTGACTTCTTTTGTTCAGCGTTATGTATGAAGCATTTTCTGTATTATTTAGTGTAGGTGTAGAGTGTTCATTCTCATTGCTATATAGTACTTCATTATGTAAAGACATCATACTTATTTATGTAGCTCACTGTTGATGAGTGTTCTGTAATTTTCTGGTTTGTGCAATTATAAATAATGTTAATCTGAAAATTCTAGTATGTGTTTTTCATTAAGATATGTGTGTATTTATGTCACGTTAATGTTTAGGATTTAAGTTATGTACCTGTAAAGTTGATTGGTCATAGGTGTTGGTGGTAGCTGTGTCGAGTTCTATGTTGAGAAGAACTGTAAGGCTACATCTGAGCTTAACAAAAGAAGTTAAATAAATTGATTATTTCTGTCTTCCATGGGCAAGGGAAAATGAGTAAATGATACATGGGCCAGGTATCTACATCCCCAATATTGGACAATGATAGAATTAGTTCATCATAAAGTGATTCCAACTATAAAGTTAAGCAACAAGATATAGAAAGCAATTCTGAAAGTCATGGGGCAAAAGCCACAGAAAAACTGACAAGAAATGGAGCCCTAACAACCTTTTCAGTATTTAAATTCTATCTTCTCTTCTTCTTCCATAGTTTCTTCTTTTCTTTCATTCACTGCTGGTGGGCTTTGTGGTTTTGACAAGTAATGGGATGTGGTTTTGACTATATTTCACTAAGTACAAGTTATCAATAAGGAAAGATATTAAAGAAGACTACTAGAATGGAGACAATCTCTTGGTCTCATGGAAGAAGTTAGAAGAGGTAAGTTGTGAATGTGGATTTTAAACTAAAAAGTACCCATACCAAAAGTGAATAACACAAAATGAAAAAATAGAGAAAATAAGCAAAAACACAGTTTGCTATTAAAAAATTCAACAAAATTGGTAAGCAAAGGAAAATGAGGAAGAATCAAAGTACTAAAATCAAGAATGAAAGAAGTGATGTGACTTCCAAACTTAAAGAAATAAAAAGGATGATAAGGATACACAACTAATAAGTGTATGTATGAATTAAATATAATAAATAAACAAGTTAAACAACTAGGCGAAGTGGAGATTTTAAGAGACATAAATAATCAGGAAGAAATTGGAAATGTGGATAGAACTATAGAAAGCGAATGAAGAAACTTTTATTTTTTGTGGTATTGGGGATTGAACTCAGGGGCATTCTACCTCCGAGCTATACCCCCGTCCTATTTTTTATTCTTCATTTTGAAACAGGGTCTCACTAAGTTGTGGAGTGCCTCACTAAGTAGCTGAGGCTGGCCATGAACCCGGATCCTCCAGTCTCAGCTTCCCAAGTACTGGGATTACAAGCATGTGCCACCACGCCCAGCTGAAAGTGAAGAAATTTAATCAGTAATTTAAAAATTATCCATAAAGAAAAACCTAGGCTCAGATTCACTTTACTGGTGAGTGATATCAAATATTTAAAGAACTGATTCAATTATTCACAAACTTCCGAAACAAAAGAGGAAGGAACACGTCCCAACCCATTTTATGAGGCCAATATTACCCCGATGATTAAAAACAGGTGAAAATATCACAAAAAAACAAAACTATAGATCAACCAGCACACCAAATCCAGCATCATGCAAAAAGGATTATGCATCATGGCTTATCCCAGGAATGCAAGGATGGTCAGCATGCAAAAGAGCAATCAATGTAATATACCATGTTAATGGGGGTAAATAAATAAAAACCTTATGGCCAACTCAGTAAATGCATTTAACAAAAATACAACACTGCTTTATTATAAAAATACTCAACAAACCAGAATAGGAACTTCTTTAACATCATAAAGGACAACTATAAAAAAAAGCATAACTGAGGTCAAGAACAAGACAAGATATTTGCTCTCACCACCTCTACATTACAGTACTGAATGTTCTAGCCAAGGATTTCAGACAAGAAAAGAAAAAGACATACAAATTGTATAGGTTAAAATAAAGCTATCTCTATTTGCAGATGATAAAATCATATGTAGAAAAACCTATGATTTTACTAAAAAGAGTATTAGAACTAGGTTCAGCAAGGTTATGGATTACACTGTCATTGTATTAAAATCAGTTATATTAATCTACATAAGTAATGAGTAATCAGAAGATAACAATCCAATTTACAATCCCAGAAGGAAGAAGATATTTCCATGCTCTCCCTAATATGTGGAAGCTAGGGAGAAAATGGGACTTTAGAGGGACTCCAGATGAAGGAGAATCCTTAGGTGAACAAAGAATTTGACTTAATGGAAGGTGAAGGGGGTAGGGAGGACACCCTAATGAACATGATGTACTTTCTATAAACACATCAAAGTCAATCACTAAACTGACTTTGAGAAGGAGGGAAGAAGAGGGAGTGGGGCGAGATTCGGGGAAGGGTTAAATGAGAAATGTATGCATGGATGTCTTTACCTATACTAGCTTATACCTAACAAAGATGTGTAATTACAATGCACCAAATAAGGGAAAGATGAAAAATAAATAAATAAATTTAAAAAAAAGAAAAAAAATAAAGATGATTACTTTAAATCATCTTTAGACTACTTTAATACCTAAAATAATGTAAATTCTATGTAAGTAGGTGTTACTTACATAGTAAATAAGTTACATACATACTCTATCATTTAGAGAATATATATCTTCGGTACAGGAATAATTTTTCTTCAAACATTTTTGATCCACAACTGGTTGAATCTGAGAATATAGAATTTGGGCGTATGGAGGGACAAATGTACATAAAATGAGCTCAAAATGGCTTATAGACTTAAATTTAAGAGTTAAAACTATAAAACCCTTAGAGGGAGATAATTCTCCATAACCTTAGATCAGATTGCAGATGGCAACAAAAGGAAAAATAGATAAGCTGAACTTCATCAAAAATTAAAATCTATTGTGCTGCAAATGATACTGTCAAGAAAGTGAAATGATTATCCACAGAAGAGGAAAAAATATTTTCAACTCATTTATCTGATTATAGACTGATATCCAGAATTCATAAAGAACTTGTTGCATGGAGTTCAATGGTAAGACACTTACTTAGCATGTACAAGGCCCTGAATTCAATCCCTAGAACCTGACCCCCAAAACAAACTCCTAGAGTTATAAGTATAATTATGATTCATTTTTAAAAAATGGGTAATTGATTTGCTTGTCTTCTCCAAAGAAGATACATCACCAATGAGCATTTTCATGAAGAAAAAAAAAAAAAGTCAATATCATTAACCATAAAAGAAAGACAAACTAAAGCCACAATGAGATTTCATATACACTAGGATAACTATAATCATGGAGACAGATAATGACAAGTGTTAGCAAGGATATGGATACATTTCAACCCTCCTATGTTGGTGATGGGAATATAAAGTGAGAAAAAGCAGCTGGTTAAAATATCAAACATAGATCTACCAAATATCCTACAATGCCACTCCCAAAAGAATTAAAAACCTACACCCACACAAAAACTTGAAAGTTCATGCATCTTTGTTCTTAGACGTGGAGAAAAACCATCAACAGATGAATAATAAATAAGGGTGCTACTCCTACACAATGGGATAGTATTCCACCTTAAAATAGAATGAAGGACTACTACATGCTATGACGTGGATAACTTTGAAAACATCATGCTACTTGAAAAAAAGCCACTAATGAAAAACTATTTAATTCAATTTATATGAAATGTTCTAGAATAAGCAAATATATAGACAGGAGATTAGTGCTTGCCTAAGGCTGGGGTAATAGGGTAGGAGGGAAATGGGGAGTAACTGCTTATTGATCAGGATTTCTTTTTAGGATAAAGGTAATGTTCTAAACTTAAATCATGGCAATGTTTGCACAACTCTCTGAATATCCTAAAACTATCGAATTATAAACTACAAATGAGTGAGATTTATGGTATGTGAATTATATATCTTGAAAACTGTGGTTTTTTTTAAGTTTAACATAATGATTATGATGATTAAAGAGGTTGTCCATGCAGGAAGAAATAAAGAAAAATGCACTCACAGATTAAGTGTATTTGTATCAGAAATAATTTAACCTGACTTAATAGGGTCACTTTGTTTCAAACTGCCACTATCAAAGCAAGGTCTTCGTAAAAGGAAAATTACATAGAAGAAAGTGTAGTTTCTTTGCTGAGTATAAATCTAAATAATCTTTTACTTAGCCCTCAGAGTTTTGAAAGTCTTAAAAATATATTGAAAATTTCAAAAATATTTATCTTTTTATAAGTAAGGAGTTTGCTGCCCAAGTCAACTGAGGTTGTGTCTCTCCAAATTATAGGCAAATTTTTATTGGGCTAGGCCAATTCTACAGTCTTTAGAAACCACCATACAATCCTGCCATAGCACTCCTGGGTATCTTTCCAAAAGAACTGAAATCAGAATGTTACAGTTATACATGAGTATCCATGTTTATAGTAGCACAATTCACAATAGTCAAATCACAGAGCAAGCCTAAGTGTCCATCAACAGATAAATGGATTACAAAGTTGTAGAATATACACACAATGGAATTCTACTCAGAAATAAAGAACAAAGTTACGACAAGGGTAGGAAAATGGATGGACCAGACACAGAAAGTGAAGGGTCATATGTTTTCTCTCATATATGGAAGCTAAGGAGAAATCAGGACACAAGAGGAACTTTAGATAAGCAGATCTAGGAGAGGGTGGTGGTGGTGAGCGTGGAGAACTAATGAAGGAAACACACCCACCGACCCTATGCATATGTACCAAAGTATCAATCTAATCTTAATATCCTGAATGGGGAAGGGAAGGGAGTGGAGTGGAAGCCATGGAGGAAGTTCACCAAGTGCTGTGTGCATGTATGTCCTTCTCATTCTGAACTTCATTATGATGTGACATTATGGTACACTAATAAAAAGTATTTTTAAAAGAAATGCATCTATGCCACAGCAACAAAAAAGGCCCTTCTCTCTTCATTTTGCCTACATATCTTCCAGGAGCTACCTTTGCTCCTGGACCCCCAACAGGATCTGTTTGTATCAGCCAGAGCCAATCAACTTCCACTCTAGACAGAGTTGGTTATCTTTGGATCATAACTAGAGGAGAGTTATGGGTAACCAGTGACAAGTCTTCATCATGGGCCTCTGTGTTCCAGAGGATGCTGACATGGAGGGTAGCAGTATGAAATATCAACATCTCCATACCAGAAACCTTCTTTTTTCTCCCAATCTCCTTTTCTTTTCTCTTCCCCTCTTCTCTTTCATTTTTTTTTTTTTTTTTGGCCTGAGATACCTTGTTAATTTTTAAAGATTAACAGGCCATTTAGCATCAGAAAAGTGTGGCACAGGTCACAGATGAATAAATTAATACCCCACACTTCACACTAAGATGAAAATCAAAACTGTCTGCTTTATTGCTTAAAGTATCTATGAGTGCAAGGCAGGAGGAAATTGGTATCTCATTAAAAAAATGAGAAATTGAGGTAGAAGGGAAGTTGAAAGCTCATTAAAAGTGTAGGGGGGGGGCATCATAATTATGCTTTTCCATTTGCCAACAAGAAGACATTTGTTATGAGTTCAGGACACTTTATCCCAAGCAAAACAAACAGTTAACGACATTATTTTTGCCTTTTTAGCCAGTGGTGGCTCTGGAGTCTTGTTTCAAAATAAAGGTTTCACTGCAGGAAGTCAATTAGACCAGAGAATGCTGGCAAAGGGTCAACTGCTTTCGCTTTCAAAGATTGATTTGAGAGCTGCTATCCAACCTTTCACCTTGCCCCCATGTAAGGGGGAAGGTGGGTAAGGGCTCCTGATTAGTGCAAAAATCTGTGTGTGTCTGCAGAGGCATTTAAAGGCCATGCCGAGAGTCATTCAACCAGCAACAGTTATTAAAAGTCTACCAATCCTTAGCCGGGCGTGGTGGCGCACGCTTGTAATCCCAGCATTTGGGAGGCTGAGACCGGAGGATCCGGGTTCGAGGCCAGCCTCAGCTACCTAGTGAGGCACTCTGCAACTTAGTGAGATCCTGTTTCAAAATAAAGAATAAAAAATAGGGCTGGGGGTGTAGCTCGGAGGTAGAATGCCCCTGAGTTCAATCCCCAGTACCGCAAAAAAAAAAAATTAAAAAAAAAAAGTCTACCAATCCTGTAAAGCATCAGTTTTCTCTTCTGGAAAATGGAGAAGCTAATGACTTAACGGCTGTTGTAGCAATTAAATAAGATGCTACTTAAGAAAATGCCTAGCAATGAGATAAGGGCTTCTAGGAGCTTTAATAACACTGGCTGCCACTTAATTGATGTTTACTGTGAATCTAGTACATTATCCTACTTAGTTTTCATGATGATCATATGTAGGGCTATAATCTCTGACAGAGAGAGAGAGAGAGAGAGAGAGAGAGAGAGAGAGAGAGAGAGAGAGAGAGAGAGAGAGAGAAAGAGAGAGAGAGAGAGAGAGAGAGAGAGAGAGAGAGAGAACTACAAGGCCAACTAGTAAGTGAGAGTGAGATTTGAATCCAAGTCTGTCTTGCCATTTGCTATGGAAAGAAAGTCATGAATAAGATATAGTCTATGATTTCAAAGCCTGTAGTAGAATAGCAACATATTAATAATGAGGTGGGATATAATTAATGACCCAAAGGATTTAATGTGCTAAGAAAATTTAAGGAAAAGAGAGATTACTTCTAGTGGGGGAATTAGGCCAAGAGGCAGTAGCATAGTGTCCAAAGAAGATTTGGTTCAAGTCCCAGATCTCTTTGTTTCCAAACTGTGTACTAGACACATTATTTCATCTCTCTAAGTTGGCTTTAGCTATAACAAGAGAACTGATATATTTCCTTTCTTTTAGGCTATTGTGATGTTAAGAAAAATAGTTTCTATCAAACAATGATTATTGCCTAATTAATTGCTTTTTTAAAATCAAGGTGTATTTCATACAAAGTATAGTAAAATAATTGAGTTTTGAAGAACAGATAGAAATTCAACCTGAACATCTAGATTGGAAAGAATATGTTAAATATTTCTAATATTAAAATATTAAATGTAATGCAATAAAATTTCTATTTTACCTAATGGATTATTTAAAAATCCACTGGAAGTAAGCATAAGGATTGGTTTCAGGCTCAATAATTAATGGTATCATATCAGACTAACCTTCCTGCCAATACATAATAGCTTGTATCAGACTAATTTTGTACTAGCTTTTATCAGATCTATCTTCCTGCTAGTAACAATTACAAACTGCATAAAATACAAAAATCAACTTTATAAGGCATTGGAGAGTAACTAAAGGCAGTCAGCCAGGTGTAGTGGCACACACCTGTAATCCCAGTACTTGGGAAGCTGAGACAGGAGGATTGCAGGTTCAAGACCAGCTTCAGAAACTTAACAAGACCTTGTTTCAAAATAAAAAATAAAATAGGGTGGGGTATATCTCAGAGGAAGGAAGGCAGGAAGGAAGGAAGGAAAGAAAATCAGTAAGCACCTTTTGACTCTTGATAGAAGGGAACTACTGGGTGAGGTTAATATTTATTAAAAAAAAAATCCCACCAAGTTTCTGTGTTGTTAAGAAATAGTTCAAACAGAGGGGCTATTCTTAGTGATCTGAGGATACAGAGAACAGTGAAAAAAAATCTAAAAAATGATGGTGTCATAGTAGGAGGGGGAGCTCTCATACCTACAAGTAAACTCTCCTCAAACCCTTGATTGATATCCTGAATTTGCATGCTCAGGGAAAAACAATTATTGAAAGGATGATAACTATAAAGCTGAGAAAAGATTTCAGTGGCTTCCTACAACAAGAGATACAAAGGATTTAGAATTTGAGTCCTGCTAAGGTGCTTGCACTTCCTATTGAAACTACAGAATGACCGTACTTTAAGTGTAAGAATTATGTCCAAGGCTAAAATATTGATCCAACACTAAGGGAACAATAGGTATAAACTAACACTTAAAATGTCTCAAAGCCATCCTAAGATGACAGTGATCCACCTGTAATTTAACTGACTTTAAAACAAACTTATTATGAAAAAGAACTGGATCCAGATCCTGGACAAAATAACACACAATTATCAGCACATAATTAGCCATCACTAGAAACTTAAAGCAATAGAAATGTTATTCATAATCAATAGAAAAATCTATCAATAAAAATATACCTCTGGGCAAATCAGATGCCAAAATTAGGAAATGTGAATTTAAAAATATCTTTGGGAGACTTCTACTGCCAGCTAAGAGGAACCAAAATGGTTTGGAATCACCTTATCACTACAATAGCTAGAAAACTGGACAAAACACATGAAACAAATATTAGATAGTGGACATCAAGATCATGACTACTGAGAAAAAGAAAACAGAGATGAGCCCTGTCTTTAGATTTTTTTTTTTTTTGGTAGTATGTAGGGGCTGGACATAATTCCTGAATTATGGTAGAGGGATAGAGTACTCAAATAAAACTTGGCAGTTGTGTTGATAAAGTCCAACCATCTATTAAATTAAGAGAACAAAGTCAAGAACATTATGAGCACGTGGGGCAAGATACTCAAGAGGATGGATCCACTGCACTGAGAGAAAAGGTTCTAGAAGTCTTCAGAGGGATTGCCTTGAATACATGGCTGAATAATAATGCGTGCTTGCATAGATCAAAATGCTGCAAGAACAATTGAAATGCTATTGAGAACAACTTCCAAGAAAAATAGTACCAGAAAACTGTAAAACTAATAATTCTAGAACTTCCTCATGGTTAATAATAATTTGAATCCTCCTCCCTCCGGCTATTGTTAAGAAGCCTCTTTGAGACTGCAGAAAGACAGTGCCTTCTGGTACTAAATTTCCCCTCAAATAAAGGCCACTCTAGGTCATCTTTAAAAGATCTTAAAAATTAAACCCTGAAAGAATTAAACTAATTTCTTGTGATTTATTTAATTTGTATGGTATGTGTATTACCACTTTTCATCTAAATATGATTTACTTATGTTTTCTCTCATTTTTTAATCCCTCTCACCAGGCATTTATAATTTTTTTAAACAATCAGTTATGGTTTTATTTATTTATGGTTCCTTTGTTTTCTACTCTATTGATTTATATTCATTACCTTTTCTCAACTATTTTTGGTTTTGTTCCTTTTTTGAAGTTGTGTGTTAGCACATTACTTTTAAATTTTCTAATATAAGCATTAATATCAAAGCTACTAATCATCCTCTAATTGCCGCTTTAGTTGTATTCAAAACATTTCACATGTAATATTGTCAGTATTATATAATATTTTCTTCAGTATCACTGAAGAGAAACATGTAATATTATAAATATTATAAACATAATACTGAAGAAACATGTCATATTCTCTCCACTATTACTTATTTTCTTATGAGGTCTATATGGTATTCATTCTTGGAAATTATTGAGACTTGCTTAATATATTAGCATATAGTAAGGTTTTTAAAATACTCTATATACTTAAAAACAAAAAAAAA
>PVLC010044951.1:0-11976 GCA_004027655.1 Graphiurus murinus | reverse complement strand
CAGTCCCGAACCGTTGTCAAAAATCACTGCTGGAGCATCCAAGGCCTGCAGATGAGACATGTCTGTGCCGGATCTTCTCTACTTCACCAAGAGAAAGAAAGAATACTTGGGCCGCTTTGTGAGATGGCAGGTACGGCCACAAGTTTTGAAGCCGCGAGATTCCAAGGTCCTCCAGTTGTTACTCAGGTGAAGCTAGTGGCGGGGGCTCTCTTCGATCCACAAATACACTCCGTCCTCACCCCATGAATGTTGTCCCCCTTCTGGCAGTCCAGGGCCTGAGCAGGCCAATTTCAAGGATGGTTGCCTGGCAAGTCACAGGGTAGCCATGGCAACCATTGTCCTCTATGAGGGTCAGGGAGAGCCTCTGAGCCACAGCCAGGACTCCCTGCTTGGTGAAGCATGAAGTGAGGGAAGCCAAACCACACCTGCACACCACTTCCATTAGACCAAAGAGCCTGAAACAGATGACTGGTCTGAGAACAAACTGAGGCTGCTTTTTCCAAAGATCACTCTTATCTTTTCTGGTTTCACTGGAGAATTCTATTAAGAAATGTAAAAATAAATTCCTGCTTTACACATAAAGATCACACACACACACACACACACACACACATATATATGAAGTATTTGTCTGTTTTAGGAATACAACATAACTGTGACATCACATGCTATGAAAGTAACAATGACAATTGTCTACTAAAACATATCTAATATATCTGATAACAGACATTATGGACCAGTGATACAGGAGTGGTGTGATCATAGTTTTATTAGTTCTTACCCTCATAAGTAATGGGGATGGTATATATAATTATTCCCTTGAAAAGAACTAGTAAAATGACAAACTACATGAAACATACATTTCAGACATTGTTCAATGGGTAGGTATTACTGTTAAAATAGAAACAAATAAATTTAGTTCTATAATTGCAAAAACTTACCAAGATTGAGTTTTCAGGTCCCAGAAGAGTGGGGAGAAGTCCACTTAGAGCCCCGTAGTCTTGAGGACTTGAGTACAGAGAGTTTGCTTTTGAGAGAACTCAGGGTATCTAGAATATATGAAGAAAAATCTAGACTGATGAGAGCTGCATGATGAGAAAACTCTGAAGCACTGCGCAAAATGTCTAGATGAGTACAGGACTGGACATATATATGAAAAGAATGCAAAATCTGAAAAAAAAGAAGCCTTATAAGCTTTTTGGGAAAACCTCCAGATTCATTTTAATAAATTGAAACTACAAACTATGAAATGACTTCCATCTGATTATACGTAATTCATGGACTTTATTGAATAAAAAGTCACAAAATAGTTAAAATTAAGAAGAAACAAGATGGAAGTTTAACTTACCCACTCATATAGACTTAAGATGTTACATTGTTTTAATAATGAAATTAAGAATGTATTTTATATTTCTTCATATCTTTAGCCATATTGTTAAATATGCACTTGTGGTATTAAGAAATTGAAAAGGAATATGTAAAGATTTATTTGATCTCATAGAAGGGTAAAAATGTGTAACTAAATATGTATTTATTGGGTTATTTGTTTTCTTAGCTGTGAGTTTCTTGAGTTCTCTGTAGATCCTAGATATTAGTCCTCTATCAGAATAGTAGCTGGCAAAATTTTCTCCCACTCTGTTGAGGTTCTTGATAGTTTCCTTTGCTGCACAGAAACTCTTCAGTTTAATGCAATCCCATGTATTGATCTTCCTTTGAGTTGCTTGTGCCTTTGAAGTCTTGTTGAGAAAGTTTTCACCTTTATATATGTGTTGAAGTATTGGGTCTATGCCTTCTTCAAGTAACTGCAACGTCTCTGTCCTGACTTCCAGGTCTTTGTTCCATCTTGAATTGACTCTTGTGCAGGCAGAGAAAATTGTGTTTATTTCTATTTCTCTGCATATAGTTTAATATTCAAATGGGATTTTTATTTTCTAGAAGGATACTGAGTATTTTATGCTATGAAAATTTAATTACAAGTTGTCTAGACTCAAAAACTGTTATTTTCCTGAAAAGCAATATTCTTTTCTTTAGATCTTTTTACCAGTTCTCCCAAACTCTCTCTGACTTGGCTCACTGTCCAGTGGAAGACGTTTTCTGATCACCCTAGTTAAACATTCAGGGACATTTCTGGATATGAGCTCTTTAGGCTTGAGGGTGTGTGTTTTTAATCATCTCTGTTTTAGTCATCATTCTAACTGCTGTGACCCAAAATACCTGATTAACACAACTTAGAGGGAGGAAGGAATATTTATTTGCTCACAATTCTGGATTGTGAGCAAATTGTGGACAAGGTTACTACCACAGAATTCATGGCATGACAGAAGGAAGCAGAGAAAAAAATGGAGAAACATTATGTATATGTTTGTTCCACAAGGTCACATCCTACCTGCCTACATAACTACCCAATAAATGCATTAATTTATCAATAAATTTATCCACTAATGACATTAAAAGCCTCAAATTCAATTATTTCACCTCTGAACAATTTTTACATTGTCAATATATGAGCTTTTCTAGGGGACATTCTGGTGGTATTCCTTGAAAGTACAATGCTCCTGGATTAAATCCCCAGTAACAAAGTTAATAATTAACAATTAAAAATGAAGAAATAATAAAGAATAAATGAATAAAGTTACAGTAGACAAATAACATCTTAAAATATCATCTATATCTTTTTAAAACTGCAGGAATTTCAGTATACTTGCTGTAAACCTGCAATAGGCACTTTTCAGATGGCTAGACCTCTTAAAAGTGATTTAAATAGAAGCATCAAAATCTTGAAATTTACTAACCTGTATGTGCTAGTTTTAATATGCTTTAATTATTCACTTGCAATAATTTCTAGTAAGAAGTTTGTAGTCATATATTAAATGAAAGTCTGGAATTGCTGCTTTTTGCAGCTTTTGTGGATCTTTGTACAGAAATATTTTCTAGTATAACATGGATATAAAACAAGAATTCAGGAAGAAAATTTCAGATCTTAGGACCCTCTAGTGTTATAGCAGCTTTCTATGAGTGATTTCAAACAGTAACTTTACAGCATCAAACAAGTAGGAAGACATGGAGAAAATGGTAGGCAACTCAGTGAGCTAGCAACCAGGCAAAATCTAAAAATACTGGTTTCTAGAATAGGAAAATAATTAATAAGAGCAACAGATGACAGCAACATCAGGCATGCTGTGGCTCAGTAGATAATGGGTAACTCTACCCCAACAAACCAAAAGGCCTTCCTCCCATATTTTAAGTAAAACAGAAGTTGACCAACATGCCCATAATCTGAGCAGATAAGTTCAGAAAATATGAGCTTAGCCCAGATGGGAGAAAGTCCTAGAGCTTCCCACCTCAAGAAAGGCCCAGCAATCTGCAGTAGAGGAGATTGGAATCTCCCTCAGCAGAGGAGGTAGGAGTGTAAGAGTACTCAAGTTTGAAGGGACTTTGTTTGGATATCTTGAGTTGACAAACTAGAAATCCCTGCACATTACCACTGGTTTTTAGATTTCTTTTTCTATTTCTTTTCTTTTCTTCTTTTTTGTTCTTGTTACACCTGACTTCTGAATATGCAAGACCAAATAGTCACTTAGATTCTTTCACTGGATTGGCAGGTACACATACTATGAAACAATCTGGACACGAAAGAGAAACTCAGTCTATGAAAAAGATGCAATAGTAGAAGTGAAGGCATCAATACAAACTATAAACAGTAGATTAGACCACATGGAAAATAGAATATCACTCTTAGAAGATGACTCTTCCAAAAATTAATACATATTACATAATTTAGAAAAAAAAATTGACAGTATGAATTGAACATCGATGAGATCTGGGCCAATTTTAAAAAAGCCAACCTAAGAATAATAGACATGAAAGAGGGATTAGAAGTTGAAACTAATGGAATAAACAACATTTTCAAAGAAGTAATATCAGAGAATTCTCCAAACATAGAAAGAGATGTTGACACAAAGGTACAGGGAACATATAGAACTCCCTCAAGAAAAGACCAAAGAAGAGGTTCACCACACCACACAATAATCAAGTTGACTAATGTAGAGGCCAAGAAGAGAAACTTAAAGGCAACAAAAGTAAAAGGCCAAGTGACATTTATAGGAATTATAGGACATTGCTATAATTTTAGTCATAGTGATAGTTTTCATTATTGCATTAGAGTTATTGTGCCACATTTTTAGTGCTACTGCTATATTTTAACTCATTTATGGTATTTATGATATAGTTTGTTTCAAAGCGTTATATGGATACTGGTTTTAGATATAATGACTTGGTTATTTTAAAAGTATTTTTATTTTTAATTAACACATGATAGTTGATACATATGTATTACTCTAACTATGAAAGTATACCAGTACCATTATAATTATACATATGCACCATTATAATTATAGCTAAAAGATTGTAAATAAATCCCAGTTCTATATATAAACTTCATAATTACAATGCTGCAGGTATAATTCTATAACTTCAATATTAAACTATATAAAAGTAGCAGGATAGATATTGTAATATAAATATAACTATAACAGTATAGTGTCGGGGGTCGGAAGGCTGGTCAGAGCCGGAATTCACACTTTGAGGGAATTCCCCTCAGCAGTCACAATGACTATGCAGAAACAGGTTCTAGCTGCCATCCTGCCGTGGCCCTTACCTGATAAGGACACGGTCAGCCTTGACCAATCATGCAAGCCCACATAAGCTTACCTGACCCCCTGACCCCACCCCTCACCTCTTGCTACTTAAGCAGTCTTTCTTTTAATAAAAATTGAGGCTTGATCAGAATCATGTCATGCCTCCATTCTTTCGCGTCCCTTGTTTGTTTCATTCCTTTAGGTTAAGCCGTCTCGGTCTCAATTCCCAACCCCCACTGGCCGAGGAACTGTAGTAAAACAATTATTACTACAACTATCAGATTATCACTATAACTATAAAACTATAATTATAACAGTACAACTGTATCATTATAATAATCATTATAATATTATACTATAGAATCATCAGTAAAACACTAATACTACAGTAATGATACCATAACTGTATCTGTATAGTGGTATTATAATTTTAACTACAGGATGAAAACTATAATTGTAAACACAGATCTATAACTATAACAATAAAACTATAATTCTATAACTGTAACTATAAATCCTTAACAATAACTATTATTCCTTAGCTAAAAGTATAAACTTAACCGTAACTATATCTCTATAATGTAACATTTACTTATAACTGTAACTAAAATTCTATAGTCATATTATAAAAGTTATAATTATAACAATATAACAATAACAACCTAACTCAGCATAACACTATAAATATAGAAGTGTAACTATAAGACTACAATTTTAATTGTAATGCTACCTTTATATCGAGCTTGTGATAACTATATTACCAGCACTACAGTTTTAATACTATCTCTATAACCTCAATACAATAGCAATAACACCACATAATAATAACAACTATAGTATTATAACTATAATCCCATCACTGTAACAGTGTATTGATACTATAATATTAACATTACAACTATAAAGCTTACATTGAGACTATAACTATAGCACAATACTGTAACATCAATACTACCATAGTGCTATAATTTTATAACTATATAATAAAATTATAATTTAAAGCTTTCAATTGCAAATATAACAGTAAATTGATTAACTCTTCAATTATAACACTACAGCTGTAGCTGCAACACTATAATCAAAATATGACATAACTATACATAAAATACTATAACAGTATAACTATTACTGCAGCAAAATGATTAAAGAAATAATTCATATTGTGGACATAATAATCCTAAATTTGAACAAATCAAGCAACAGAGTATCAAAATATATGATATAAAAATAAATAGAGCTAATATTGACTTCATAGAATGAATTTAGAAACAGTCACTATTCTTCTATTTCCTGGAAAAACTGTGTGAAGTTGCTATTAATTCTTTAGCTTGGTAAAATTCTTAATCAATCCATAATTTATGTTGAAATTTCATTGTCAGGAATTTTTAAGTTAAAAAATTGATTCTTTGTTGCTTATAATGAGATTGAAATTATCTCTTGATCTTTGTTGAGTTTTGGTAGTTAGTTTTCAAAGAATGGTTCCTTCCTTCTAAGTTTCTTTAATTGGGTACAAATTTGTAACATTCCTTTATTATCCTTTTATAGTTGTAGACTTTGCAATCATACTTTGGTTTTTAGTACTAATACTGGTTCTTCTCTCCTAATTTCTCCTAATTTTTAATCCCTCAGCACTGCATATTTAGTATGCTTTATTTTATTTTCCATTTAGTTTTATGTATTTAAAATTAAATGATACTTCCTGTTAGGATCATGGAGCATTTAGACGTATGCTGTTTAATTTTCTAATATTGATTTCTACTTTGATTACATTATATTCCATTAACACATATGTCATGGTTTTAATATTATACAATTGGTTGAAATTTACTTCACAGCACAGAATGTGTTATATCTGTGAATGTTCCATGAGTACTTTAAGACTATGAATCCTAGCCGGCGTGGTGGCGCATGCTTGTAATCCCAGCATTTGGGATCTAAAACTAGAAATGAATACAAAATAAAATTAAAGACCAGACCAGTACTTTTCATGAACGTACATTTAACATTTCAACAAAGCAGTAATCCACTGAATTCAGCAACATTTTTTAAAAACATACATCAGGCCGGGCGTGGTGGCGCACGCTTGTAATCCCAGCATTCGGGAGGCTGAGACCAGAGGATCCGGGTTCGCAGCCAGCCTCAGCTACCTAGTGAGGCACTCCGCAACTCAGTGAGACTCTGTTTCAAAATAAAGAATAAAAAGGGGCTGGGGGTGTAGCTCGGAGGTAGAATGCCCCTGAGTTCAATCCCCAGTACCGCAAAAAAAAAAAAAAAAAAAAAAAAAAAAACATACATCAGGCAAGAGATATTTATACTAGGTATGCAAGACTACTTAAAATTCAAAAAATCAATCATTGTAATCCACCTTATCAATAGGCCAAAACAGAAAAATTATGAATATTTCTTTTTTTATTGGTGCATTGTAATCATACATCTTTGTTAGGTACAAGCTGGTAGAGGCATACATGCACACTTTTTTTTTTTTTACGGTACTGGGGGTTGAACTAAGGGGCAACTAGACCCCCAGCCCTATTTTTTATTCTTTTTTTATTATTTTGAAACCGAGTCTCACTAAGTTGCGGAGTGCCTCACTACATAGCTGAGACTGGCCGCGAACCCGGATCCTCTGGTCTCAGCCTCCCGAATGCTGGGATTAGAAGCGTGCGCCACCACACCCAGCTCTCACACATTCTCACTTAACCCTTCCCCAATTCCCGCTCCACTCCCTCCTCCTCCCTACTTCTCACATTCAGTTTTGTGATTGAATTTGATATGTTTGTGAAAGTACATCATGTGCGTTAGGGTGTTTACCTCCCCACTCTCCATCCCCTTCAGTTAAGTCACCTTCTTTGATCATTTAAGATTTCTTCTTCCTTGTCTAGAGTCCCTCTTATGTCCTACTTTCTCCCTAGCTTTCACATATTAGGGAGAGCATACGATTTTTTACTTTTTGTGACTGACTAATCTCACTTAGCATAAAGTTTTCCAGTTCCATTTCCCTGCAAATAAAATGATTTTGTTCTTCTTTATGGATGAGTAAAATTCCATTGAGTACATACCCCATAGTTTTGTAATCCATTCATCTGTCAATGGACATCTTGGCTGGTTCTATAGTTTGGCAATTGTGAATTGTGCAGCAAAAACATAGGTATGCATGCATCAGTCTAATAGTTTGGTTTCCATTCTTTGGGGTAGATTCCCAGAAGTAGTATTGCTGGATCATATGGTAGGTTCATTCCCATTTGTCTGAGGATCCTCCATACTTTTTTCCAAAGTGGTTGCACTAATCTGCCATCACACCAGCAATGCATTATGGTTCCCACTTCTCCACACCCTCACCAGCATTTTTTTTATTATAATAATTCGTGCTTTGTATTTACACATTTTTGTTAGGTACAAATTGATAAAGACAAATGTGCACACATTTCTCATCTCACCCTATCCCCAATTCCCACCCCGCTCCCTCGCCTTCCCTCTCTCTCAAGTTCAGTTCAGTGAGGGATCTTGATATAATTGTGTAAGCACATCATGTGTCTTAGTATGCTCTCCGCCCCCACCCCCCATCCATTCCCTTCGGTTAAGTCTACTTCTTTGTTTATCGAGGGTCTCTACTTTTTCATCTGGGGCCCTCTTATGTCCCATCTACTCCCTAACATCTGCATATTAGGGAGAACATGTGTTTCTTTACTCTTTGTGACTGGCTAATCTCACTTAACATAATGTTTTACAGTTGCATCCATTTCCCAGCAAATAAAATGATTTTGTTCTTCTTTATGGCTGAGTAAAATTCCATTGTGTATATATCCCATAGGTTTGTAATCCATTCCTCTGTGGATGGACATCTTGGCTGCTTCCATAGTTTGGCTATTGCGAATTGAGCCGCTATAAACATAGATACACATGCATTGGTCTGATAGTTTGGTTTCCATTCTTTTGGGTATATACCCAGTAGTGGAATTGCTGGGTCATATGGTAGGTTCATTCCAATTCATCTGAGGATCCTCAATACTGTTTTCCACAGTGGTTGCACAAGTTTGCACTCCCACCAACAATGTATTAGGGTTCCCACTTCTCCACATCCTCGCCAGCAGGTGTTGTTGTTCGTGTTTTTTATGATTGCCATTCTCACTGGAGTTAGGTGAAATCTCAGGGTAGTTTTGATTTGCATCTCCCTGATTGTCAATGATGTGTAACATTTCCTCATACATTTATTGGCCATTTGTATTTCTTCTTTTGTGAAGTGTCTATTTAGATCCTTTGCCCATTTTTTCATTGGGTTATTTGCTTTCTTAGTTGCGATTTTCTTGAGTTCTTTGTATATCCTAGATATTAGACCTCTATCTGAAGTGTAACTGGCAAAAATTTTCTCCCACTCTGTAGGCTCTCTGTCGAGGTTCTTGATAGTTTCCTTTGCTGAGCAGAAGCTCTTCAGTTTAATGCAATCCCATATAGTGATCTTCCTTTGAGCTGCTTGTGCTTTTGGGGTCTTGTTGAGAAAGTTTTTACCTGTGCCTATGTGTTCAAGTGTTGGTCCTATGCCCTCTTCAAGTAGCTGCAATGTCTCTGGTCTGACTTCCAGGTACTTGATCCACCTTGAGTTGACTCTTGTGCAGGGTGAGAAAGTGTGGTTTATTTCCATTTTCCTGCATATGGTTAACCAGTTTTGCCAACACTATTTGTTAAAGAGGCTATCTTTTTTCCAGTGTATACTTTTGGCTCCTTTGTCAAAAATCAGTTGACTGTAAGTCTGTGCGTCTGTTTCTGAATCTTCTATTCTGCTCCATTGGTCTATGTGTCTGTTTTTGTGCCAATACCATGCTGTTTTTATTACTGTGGCTTGGTAGTAGAGTTTAAAGTCAGGTATTGTGATGCCTCCTGCATGAATTTTATTGCTAAGAACTACTTTGGCTATCCTGGGCTTTTTGTTTTTCCAGATGAATTTAAGGACTGATTTTTCTATTTCTGTGAGGAGCGTCCTTGGCAATTTAATTGGCATTGCATTGAATTTGTAGATCAGTTTTGGGAGGATGGCCATTTTGATGATATTTATTCTGCCTATCCAAGAGCATGGTAGATCCTTCCATCTACTAAGGTCTTCGATTTCCTTCTTCAGCTTTTTGTAATTTTCCTTGGTTAGGCTTATCCCTAAGTATTTTATTTTTCTGGGTGCTATTGTGAGTGGAATTGCTTTCTGGATTTCTTTTTCATTGGATTTATGGTTGGTATATTGAAAGGCTTCTGATTTTTTAATATTGATTTTGTATCTGGACACCTTACTGAATTTGTTGATCAGTTCTATGAGTTTTTTGGTTGATTTTTTTGGGTGTTCTAAGTATAGTATCATGTCATCTGCAAAAGGTGATAGTTTTAGTTCTTCTTTCCCTATTTTTATCCCTTTGTTTTCCTTCTCTTGCCTTATTGCTCTGGCTAGAGTCTCGAGTACTATATTAAACAGAAGAGGTGATAATGGACATCCTTGTCTTGTTTCTGTCTTTAGTGAGAACTCTTGCAGTTTTTCTCCATTTAATACTATGCTGGCTGTGGGCCTATTTTATATTGCCTCAATGGTTTTGAGGTATGTTCCTTCTATTCCAATTCTCTGTAGTGCTTTTAGCATGAATGGGTGTTGGATCTTGTCAAATGCTTTCTCAGCATCAATTGAGGTGATCCTGTGATTTTTGTCTTTGAGTCTGTTTATGTGGTGAATTACGTGTATTGTTTTTCGTATGTTGAACCAGCCTTGCATCCCTGGAATGAACCCGGCTTGGTCATGGTGTATAATTTTCTTGATGTGGTTTTGAATGCGTGTTGCTAGTATCTTGTTCAGCAGTTTTGCTTCTAAGTTCATCAATGATATAGGCCTATAGTTTTCTTTTCTTGAGCTGTCTTTATTTGGTTTTGTTATTAGTGTGATGTTGGCTTCATAGAATATGTTTGGAAGGGTCCCGTTTCTTTCTATTTCACGGAATAGCTTGAGGAGTATTGGGATTAGCTCTTCTAAAAATGTTTTATAAAATTCACTTGGAAAACCATCTGGTCCTGGACTTTTCTTTGATGGTAAAGTCTTTAATGCTATTTCTATTTCTTTGATTGTTATTGGTCGGTGTAAATTTTCGATATCTTCTTGACCCAATTTGGGGAGGTTGTATGTGTCTAGGAATTTGTCAATTTCTTCAAGATATTACATTTTGTTGGAGTACAGTTTTTCAAAATGGTTTCTGACTATCTTCTATATTTCCATACAGTTGGTGGTAATATCACCTTTTTCATCTCTTATTTTGGTAATTTGGGTTGCTTCTCTCTTTCTTTTGGTCAGATTGGCCAATGGTTTATCTATCTTGTTTATTTTTTCAAGGAACCAGCTTTTAGTTTTGTTGATCTTCTGTATTGTTTTTTTTTATTCTCTAATTCGTTAATTTCTGCTCTGATTTTCATGATTTCCTGCCTTCTCCTGGCTTTGGGGCTAGATTGTTCTTGTTTTTCAAGGGCTTTGAACTGTGTCATTAGGTTATTTAATTGGTGGTTTTCTGTTCTTCTTATGTGGGCACTCAGTGCTATAAATTTCCCTCTTAGTACTGCCTTCAGGGTTTCCCAGACGTTTTGATATGTTGTATCGCTGTTTTTGTTGGTTTCTAGGAATTTCTTAATTTCTCCCCTTACTTCTTCTATGACCCACTCTTCATTCAGCAGTGTGATGTTCAGTCTCCATGTGCTTACTCGGTTACTTTGGGTCTTCCTGGAGTTTATTTCTAGTTTCACTCCATTGTGGTCTGAGAAGATGCAGGGAATTATGTTACATTTTTTGAATTTGCCGGTGCTCGCTTTGTGGCCGAGGATGTGGTCTATTTAGGAGAAGGTTCCATGAGCCACTGAGAAAAATGTGAATTCAGTTGTAGTTGGGTGGAAGAGCCTATATGTGTCTAATAGGTCCATTTGGCTTATGGTATCCTTTAGGTCTGAGGCGTCTCTACTGACCTTTTGTTTTGAGGAGCGATCTAGAAATGTAAGAGGAGTATTGGAGTCTCCTAGTATTAGTGTATTGGGATCTATGTGTGTCTTTATATCATTTAGACTTTGTTTTATGAAAGTGGCTGCACCTATGTTTGGAGCACAGATGTTGATAATTGTTATTTCCTCCTCCTGGATTGTTCCTTTTACTAGTAAAAAATGACCTGCTTTGTCTCTTCTGGTAAGCTTGAGCTTGAAGTCTAGTTTATCTGATATCATAGTTGCTACTCCTGCTTGTCTCCGAGTTCCATTGGCATGGATTACCTTACTCCAGCCCTTCACCTTTAGTTTGTGGGAATCTTTGCTTGTAAGGTGTGTTTCTTGCAGGCAG
>PVLC010044950.1:0-11976 GCA_004027655.1 Graphiurus murinus | reverse complement strand
TTTTTTTTTTTTTTTTTTTTTTTTTTTTTTGCGGTCCTAGGGACGGAACCCAGAGGCATTCTACCTCTGAGCTACATTCCCCAGTCCTGTTTTGTAATTTTTATTTTGTTTGTTTGTTTTTGCGGTACTGGGGATTGAACTCAGGGGCATTCTACCTCCGAGCTATACCCCCAAGCCCTATTTTTTATTCTTTATTTTGAAACCGAGTCTCACTAATTTACGGAGTGCCTCACTAGGTAGCTGAGGCTGGCCTGCTGCAAACCCAGATCCTCCGGTCTCAGCCTCCCGAATGCTGGGATTACAAGCATGCGCCAGCACGCCTGGCTTGTAATTTTTATTTTGAAACAGGGTCTCACTAAGTTGCAGAGGGCCTCACTAGGTAACTCAGGCTGGCCAGGAACCCAGATCCTCCGGTCTCAGCCTCCCAAATGCTGGGATTACAAGTGTGCACCACCACACCCGGCCTTTTTTTTTTTTCTTCCGGTACTGGGGGTTGAACTCAGGGGCATTCTACCTCCAAGCTATACCCCCAGCCCTATTTTCTATTCTTTATTTTGAAACAGGTTCTCACTAAATTGCGGAGGGCCTCACTAGGTAGCTGAGGCTGGCTGTGAACCTGGATCCTCCAGTCTCAGCCTCCCAAATGCTGGGATTACAAGCGTGCGCCCCCACCCCGGCTAGCAAGACCCCATTTCAAAAAAATAAAAAGAGAGCCAGTTTCAGCTACCTGTTTCTTTTTTTGTTTGTTTGTTTGTTTTTTTGCGGGTCTGGGGATTGAACTCAGGGGCTTTCTACCTCCGAGCTACACCCCCAGCCCTATTTTTTATTCTTTATTTTGAAACCGAGTCTCACTAAGTTGCAGAGTGCCTCACTAGGTAGCTGAGGCTGGCCGTGAACCTGGATCCTCCGGTCTCAGCCTCCCGAATGCTGGGATTACAAGCGTGCGCCACCGGCTTGAGACCCTGTTTCAAAATAAAGAATGAAAAATAGGGCTGGGGGTATAGCTTGAAGGTAGAATGCCTCTGGGTTCAATCCCCAGTACCACAAAAATAAATAAATACATAAATACATAAATAAATAAATAAATAAATAAATAAATAAATAAATAAATAGAGCTGGGGTGTAACTCAGGGGTAGAATGCTCCTGGGTTCAATCCCCAGTGCAAAAAATAAATAAAAATGGTACCAAAATGTGAGCATACCTCCTTTTGAGGAAGTTTGTCCTTTCTACAGAGAGCTGCTAGATACTCATTAGGCCTTCCTCCATCCCCATTTCTCTAGGGATCCAGCCTGTCTCTGGGCCTTGAATTCCCTTCTGAAATACCTCCATCTGCCCAGATCCTTCCTCTCATATATACCACAGTACCATACTGATTGAGGAATATAAGCCAATAAGAGAGCTTAGAAGTAGATAGTCACTGCTTCTTGCCTACTGTTTGAAATACTAGTACCAGCTGGGCGTGGTGTCATACACCTGTAATCCCAGTGTTTGGGAGATTGAGATAGGATGATCACAGGTTTGAGTCCAACCTCAGCAACTTAATAAGACCCTGATTGAAAAATTTAAAAAGGCTGGGCATGGTGGCACACACTTGTAAACCCAGTACTCGGGAGGCTAAGACAGGAGGATTGCAGGCTCATGGCCAGCCTCAGCTACTTAGTGAGGCCCTCCATAACTTACTGAGACCCTGTTTCAAAATAAAGAATATAAAATAGGGCTAGGGTGTAGCTCGGAGGTAGAATGCCCCTGAGTTCAATCCCCAGTACCACAAAAATAAATAAATGAATAAAGGTGGGAGGGGTTGGGGTTTTAGCTTGGAGTTAGAATATCCCTGGGTTCAATCCTAAGTAAAAAAAAAAAAAAAAGATCCTGGTGCCCTTTTTCCAGGACATTCCCCTTTGTCCCTATCCTTGCCAGTTCTACTCACTTATTCTTTTTTTTTTTTTTTTTTTTTTTTTTTTTTTTTTTTTTTTTTTTTTTTTTTGCGGTACTGGGGATTGAACTCAGGGGCGTTCTACCTCCGAGCTATACCCCCAGCCCTATTTTTTATTCTTTATTCTTTTGAAACCGAGTCTCACTAAGTTGCGGAGTGCTTCACTAGGTAGCTGAGGCTGGCCTTGAACCCGGATCCTCCTGTCTCAGCCTCCTGAATGCTAGGATTACAAGCGTGCGCCACCACGCCCGGCTCACTTATTCTTTTGCTTGTCTTACTTCCCATCTGTCCCTGATATCACCACACAGAAAAAGTTAAGTCTTTTCCTCTCATTTTATTATTTATTTATATATTTTTGCGGTACTGGGGATTAAACTCAGAGGCATTCTACTTCCAAGCTATACCAGTCTCACTGAGTTTGCAGAGGTCCTCACTACCTCACTAAGTAACTGAGGCTGGCTGCAAACCTGGGATCCTCCTGTCTTAGCTTCCCAAGTACTGGGATTACAAGCATGCACCACCAAGCCTGGCTTTTTTTTTTTTTTTTTTTTTTTTTTTGCGGTACTGGGGATTGAACTCAGGGGCATTCTACCTCTGAGCTACACCCCCAGCCCTATTTTTTTTGGGGGGGGGTACTGGGAATTGAACTCCCCAGTACCGCAAAAAAAATAAATAAATAAAACAGGGTCTCACTAAGTTGTGGAGTGCCTCACTAAGTAGCTGAGGCTGACTGGGAACCCGGATCCTCCAGTCTCAGCCTCCCAAGTACCGGGATTACAATTGTGGGCCACCAAGCCTGGGTCCCTTTTTACATTTAATTTAATTTAAATTTTTTTTGTGTGTGTGTGTGTGTGTGTGTGTGTGGTACTGGGAATTGAACTCAGAGGCATTCTACCTCCAAGCTATACCCCCAGCCCTATTTTTTATTCTTTATTCTGAAACAGGGTCTCACTAAGTTGCGGAGTGCCTCACTAGGTAGCTGAGGCTGGCCTCGAACCCGGATCCTCCAGTCTCAGCCTCCCAAATGCTGGGATTACAAGCGTGTGCCACCACGCCCAGCTTAATTTAATTTAATTTTTTTGTGATATTGATTGAATCCAGGGGCATTCTACCTCCAAGTCACACACACACCCCCAGCCCTATATTTTTATTATTATTTTTTTTATTTTGCAACAGGGTCTCATTAGGTTGATAAAAGTCTCACTACTTGCTGAAACTGTCCTCAAATCTGGGATCCTTCTGTCTCAGCCTCCCAAGTACTAGGATTACAAGCATGCACCACCATGCCTGGCTCCCTTTCCCTCTTCTTTTTTTTTTTTTTTTTTTTTGCGGTACTGGGGATTGAACTCAGGGGCATTCTACCTCTGAGGTACACCCCCAGCCCTATTTTTTATTCTTTATTTTGAAACAGGGTCTCATTAAGTTGCAGAGTGCCTCACTAGGTAGCTGAGGCTGGCCGCGAACCCGGATCCTCTGGTCTCAGCCTCCCGAATGCTGGGATTACAAGCATGCGCCACCACGCCTGGCTTCTTTCCCTCTTCTTAAGCTCCAGAAAGCACCAGGATTTGTGTTTGTGTGTTGCATTTGTGGTCTTTATGCTTCTGTACCTCCTGCTCCCTACTCAGGCCCCAAGCTACCCTCCCAGATAAATTATAAATAAGCTAGTAGCATGATTGGCCCACAGAGACTAAGGGTGGCATAATCTCCTAATTAATGCACCCAGGGGGGCAACCTCTCTAGCCAGTTGCCTTAGAGTTCTGTTTCCATCCCAAGGTGCCACAGAACCTAGAATAACACTATGAGGGGGTTGTCCTGGAGTTTTCAGCATCCATGCTCCAATTCCTTTCCTTACACCTCGATTCTGCATGAACCTGAGAAACTGCTCACCAGGCATCCAAGGGGCCACAGTGTTTTTCTGCTCTGTCAGAAAAGGGAGACTGGGAAGACAACAGAGGGGAGAAAAGCCGCAATGCTGCTTTTCTGTGCACACTGTGATGGCTTGACAGGGGGCGTGGGGGTGACTTTTGTCCCTCAGGAGCCAACTGAGCCTGTGTTCTTTGGCTGAGACTGCGTCCCAGTACTCAGCCCCCCTTATCAGGCCAGGAAGGCGAAGATGGAGGCAAGCACTTGGGCACTGTGCTCACCCAAGAGCTCTACTCCCTTTGGTGTATCGCCCAGCCAGGACTTAGGAGTCCTCCCTTCCAGCGCTGCACTGCAGACCCTGGACTCCGCAAACCTACAGCCCACAAGCTGTGAAAAGGGCCCAGGGGTCCAGGGTTCAGATGTGGCTAGGTGGAGCCTGCCCCAGGGGCCCTTCAAACAGCTGTCACCTAAGAAACCTCTCCAGCCAGTTACTCCTGCCAGGCCTCAGGTCTGGCTCCAGGGCTCACCCCACCCTCCCCAGCTCCTACCCTCCCTCTTCCTTCCTTTCCTTCCCCCTCCCCCCTCCTCAGAGCTTCACCTACCCAGGACAGCCCCACCCAGCTGTGCAGGGCACATCCCATAATAATCCTCCTCGCTGGCCCCCACCCCCCCAAAAAAGAGAGGCGGCCATCCCATAATAGCCACCCACAAGAGACATTCCGCGGTGACCGCCCCCTCCCTGCAGAGCTGCTGGGAGCAGCCATCCCATAATAGCTGGCCGCCTGTTTTACTGGTTACGGCTGTGGAGGGAGCTGGAGAGGAAATGGAGGGGAGGGGGAGGGGAGGAGGATCGAGGGCCCCCACTTTGTGGGAGGGAAGGAGGGCGGCACAAGGGGTTAGGGAGCAAAGGAGGACGCGGTGCAGGTGGGAGGTGGCAGCCACTGGCCACCACGGCCCTGCTGCGGGCCTTTCTCCCCACTCCCCGGGGGGCTACCTGTCCCCCTGGGCGTCCGGGAGGTGGCTGCTAGTTAGGAGAGATGACCAGGATGGTCGAGGTGCCCAAAGTGTGTGCGAGGGCGCGCGTGTACGCGTAGGGAGACGGGCTTCAGGTGTTCCCCTTGGGCCATGGAGGGAGGACGCTGACCCGAGGGTGGTGAGAGAGTAAGGGATGGGGGTGGGGGGCTGGAGAAGAGCTCCTCGGGCCCTCCCCATTCTGCACCACCATCCCATAATAATCCCCCCAGCCCCACTCCCCCTCCCACACACGACATCCCATAATATCTTCTGGAGAAGCAGTCCCCGCAGTAGGTACAAAGAGCTATCCCATAATAAGCTCCCCCACCCCCACTCACCCCCCCAACTTGGCCCCCCCTCAGTCACATGCAGCCGGTGCCATCCCCCGCTGCTCCCCCCTCTGGCCACCGAAGGCCTTGCCAGCCCATAATACTCTTGCCTCTGGTCGCAGGAGGCCTCCAGCCCATAATACTCCCTTCCACCACCGCCCCCCCTTCCCGCCCCGCACCCCTTCCTCCCGCCTCCAGTTGGAGCCGGGCCTCACCAGCCCATAATATTCCCCAGTCTCCTAAGGCTGTTCTAGCCCATAATACTCTCCCTGTCTCTTAAGGCCTCTCCATCCCATAATACTGCCAGACGCCTGACCTGTGGGCCAAACCCCAGCCCGTTCCACACATCGAGGCTGTGTCAGCGCCGCCGGTCTCCCTCCCTGTCCCTCCTCCCTGGCTCTGTCGCGCTTTCCCTCCGGGCTCTCCCCCGCCCTGCCCTCTTGCCCTGGCCCCTCTCCGGGCCCCACCCTGCGCCTGCCTGGCCCCTTCCCCATCTCCTGGTTCTTCCTCCTATCCCCCTCCTTTCCCTTTCCTGAGCTTCTCCACCCACTCCTTAGTGGTGGGATGGACATCACCTCCCTGGCGAGAGTGCCTCAGAGGCACGGGCCAGGCCCTGCCCTGAAGACGGCCTGCTTGACCCAGCACCATGGAAACGTACCCAGTCTGCCTCCTCACCAGTTCCCCTGGCCCTAGTTCTGAATACTGGCAGGGCTCCATCCTGCAAGGATACACCTGGAGCCCTTGCCGTCTTCCAGAAGCAAAGGCATGGAAAGCCCTGCTCTTGCTGCGAAGACAGCTCCTATGTATGGGGTCTCTGAAGTGCCTTTCAAGGGTACTTCATCTCACTGACCCTCACTACTACCCAATAAACAGATATTATGAGCCCCATTTCACAGAAGAGAAAAGAGAGGCCCAGAGAGCTTACATGACCAAAGGCACTTAGCCAAGAAGTGACAAGGCTGAAATCAGTGTCCAGGTTTGTTTCATTCCAAAGTTCTGGGAGTCTTTGGTTTTCCCCGAACTCTGTGTGAGAATCTTCAGTTTCCAGTTCTTTCTGGGTTCTTCTGGAAAGGTTAGTGTGGTGAGAATGACCCCAGCTTTTCCTTGTCCTCAAGAGCCTCCTGAAAGAATGGAGGCCTGGTGTGAGCTTCCCCTCCCTTCCCCATTTCTTCCATGGGACCCCAGGTGGCCACCAAGCTCCCGAGGACTTTTCTTAAGATGCTTCATGACCAAGACCAAAGAATCTCTGGCCCTGCTTCAGAATACTTCTCTCTGTCAGGTCCTCCTGTACTTGTATGTCAAAACCAGCGGTTGATACTCGGCCCCAGCTATTCTCACCAGGCAGAGGCACCATCCTATAAAGGAGACAGACTTTGAGGAACTCAGGAACCAAGAGCTGGTCCCCTTCTCGTGAGAGCAGGTGGACCATCAAGAGTGCTGCCGTGGAGATGTTGACAAATCCGAGGCTTGCAGGGAGTCATGGCCAACTGCATGAAGTCTAAGCCTTCCTACTTGGGTGTGCCCCTGGCAAGCCACTCTGTTCCTGAGCCCCGGGTGGGGTGTGTTTGGAGCCAGGGCTGCACCTGGTTCTTGGCCCCCAACCGGCCACACCGTGCCTAGCGCTAGGGCCGAGGCCCGTGTGCGGTGGAGAGGGGTGGCTTTCCTGAGGAGAGGCAAGGACACCAAGGATGGGTGGAACTGAGCCCGGGATAGAGAGAGGTAGAGAACAGCACGTGGTACCAGGAGGAGGAGGTGGGGAGCCAGAAAGAGACTCAGCTACTTTGTGGTGTGTGATGTCAAGGTTTTAGATTCTCCCAAGTGTTTCATCTGGGCAATAGGGATAATCATGCCTAACTCAGAGGGTCATTAGAATAATTCAATCAGGCATCCTAAGTTGAAATCCTGGCATACAGAAGGCAAGGGTCTCGCTATGCTGCCCCACTGGCCCCAAACTCCTGGGCTCAAGCAGTCATCCTGCCTCAGCCTCCTGAGTACCTGGAACTATAGGCAGTGCCACTGCACTGGCCAGGGGGGTGTTTTGTTTTGTTTTTTTAAACCCTTTAAGTTCTTGCTCTTTCCTATCTGGAGTTTGTCTTCTTCCTAAGACATTAAGTGGGGTGACCCCAGAGAATGGATGTAGGCTCTAGATTTCCCTGTCTCCTTGCTCATTCAGGGAATGATGCAAAAATGGCAGTGGCTATAGGTGTTCTTACCTCCGCAGCCTGCTACTTGTCGGATTCTGTTCATTCCCCTTCTGCCTGCAACATCTCTATCCTCACCTCTCTGCTGTTGTGGTAGAAACCTGTGGATGACTGAATGTGGGGAAATAGCCCCCAGAGCCTTAGCACCAAGCACGTCACCCGGGAGACCACCCATTTCCATCTGCTTCTTCCGTTAGGGTATGATCACAGCTACTGCAGTAGCTCCCAAACCATGCTTGTCCTTAGACTCTCCCCTGCCTCCTTCCCCTACAGTTTATCCCACACAGTATGTCAGTGTGAGCAAAACCTCACTGAGAACCTTCAGGGCTTCCCATTCCTACTAGATGAATGGCTGCCGGGCTTGGTGGTGTCCGCTTGTAATCCCTGACACAGGAGGATTGCAGGTTCTCTGCCAGCCTCAGCTACTTAGTGAGCCCCTCCCCACCCCACCCCCACACCTTAGCAAGACCCTGTTTCAAAATAAAGAATTAAAAAACAGGGCTGGGGATATAGCTCAGAGGCAGAATGCCCCTGGGTTCCATCCCTGGTACCACACACACAAAAATAATAATAAATTAATTAATTAATTAAAATAAATGAATTGCCAACATTTCGCCCCGCCTCCTGCATCTCCTGTCTTGTGTTAAACAGTTCTTGTTCCATGGTCCTCAATAGATAGTAAACTGTTTCACAGACAGATTTGTTCATTCAACAAATATTTATTGAGCACTTCTGCCATGCCAGGCACTGTTTTAGATGCTAGCAAATACAGCAGAGAACCAAACATACAAAAAAAATCCCTGCCCCTGGATGGAGCTTCCATTCTACCTAGGGAGATGGGGAGGAGGCAGACAATAAACATAAAATTAGAATAAATAAATAAACAAATTACATGGTATGTTAGGTGACATACTCAGTTTTAATTACTTTGGAATTCACTTATGTACCTGCATAAAAGAATATTCAAGTATTTTACATTTTTTATTTGAGTATTTGTTTATTTTGGAGGTGCAGGGGACCCAACCCAGAGCTTTGCCAATGCTAAGCATGTGCTCTTCTGCTGAACTGCACCCAGAACCCCTCAAATAATTTTTTTAAATTGTGTTGTTTTATAGGGCAAAATTGTGAGATTTTGGACTATGAGGTTTGATGCTACTGGCACCCTCAGGTCTTGAGCGCTGAAGATGAAGTGAGAGTGGGTAGGTGCTACCCCCAGGCCTCCTGTAGCAGCAGGAGGTAAGTAGCTGGCTGCAGGGCTCTCACCTCTACACAGGTAAAGGCCTGGACTTCAAGGCGTCAGTTCCCCGCTTTGGCCACCAGGGGTCACTTTTCTCCTGTAAATCACCAACTGGTGCGCTCCCATAAAGACACACAAAAGGCTTATTCCCAACTCCAACAGACACACACTGGAAAAGCCTGACACAGTCTCAGTCTCTCTGTCTGTCTGTCTGTCTCTCTCTTTCTGTCTCTCTCTCTCTCACACACACACAACACAGTACAATGCTGAGACTCAGGGACATAACTGCATACTAGTCGCAAGTGGCAATAACTAATGTCAGGGTCTGCGGATGTCAAAGTGCCAACTCTGCAGCCCCTCCCATGCCCTCACTGGGTGAAGAGGGAAGGAAACTACTTCGCTTGTCTCCAGTTGCTAAGAACAGACAGGCTATTCTTGTCCTCCCATCTCACTCTTACTTCCCTGTATAGTCTTCCCTCCTGGCTGTGGGAGTTCCTTTTTGCCTCCCTGGAGACACCCCATCCTCTGCCGTGTGTGTGTGTGTGTGTGTGTGTGTGTGTGTGGTCTCACCTCCCATCCCCTAGGGTGCTGCTCTAGTAAGCCTAAGGTAATATTTATTTCACTCAGTGTGCAACTACCTGCCCCCCAGAAAGCCCCAAGCCTTTAGCAATTACCTTGTTCAGCACTGCCCTCTACAGTCCTAAAAAGCAAAACAAAACAAAAAACTGTAATATAATGCCCTGGAAATAAGTTAAATGTGAACTCTAACACTTTGTGTGTGTGTGTGTGTGTGTGTGTGTGTGTGTGTGTGTGTATGTGTGGTACAGAGGATTGAACCCAGAGTCATTCTACCTTTGAGCTACACCCCCAACCTGATTTTCTTTCTTTTCTCTTTTTTTGTGGTACTAGGGATTGAACTCAGGAGGATTCTACCTCCGAGCTCTACCCCCAGCCCTATTTTCTTTTCTTTATTTTGAAACAGGGTCTCACTAAGTTGCAGAGGATCTCACTAGGTAGCTGAGGCTGGCTGCGAACCTGGATCCTCTGGTCTCAGCCTCCCAAATGCTGGGATTACAAGTGTGTGCCAATTTTATTTATTTGGAAACAGGGTCTCACTAGGTTGTTGAGAGCCTCGCTAAGTTGCCAAGACTGGCTTTGAACCTGTGATCTTCCTATCTTAGCCTCCCAAGTACTGAGATTATAAGTGTGCTGCCACCACAAGTGGCCACTACCACCAATTTAAAGAAACCATTACCAGGAGAGCTCTTCCTTTCCGGTGACCTAGTCTCTAGTCTCCATACTTTGTTCTCAGTTGCATTCAAGAGCTGGAGTAGCCAGGAGTGGTGGCATGCACCTGCAATCCCAGTACTTGATAGGCTGAGACTGTAGGATCGCAGGTTCAAGAACAGCCTCAGCAACACAGCGAAACTCTCAGCAACCTAGAGTGACTCTATTTCAAAATTTTAAAAAAAAATTTTTTTTAAGTGCTGGGGGTGTAGCTTGAAGGTAGAATGCCCCTGGGTTCAACTCTTGTACAAAGAAAAAAAAAAAATCTGGAGTCACCCCTGGAAGTCCGAGTGGCAGCCCGCCTCCCTCCTGTGCACACCCTGGAAGGCTGAAGGAGGGGCTGAACTGCACTAACACACCACATGCAATCAAAGGGCAGAATCCTGGAGGCGCTCGCTGAAGGGCGTCTTGGTGTTAGGGGGCTGGAGTAGCTCCTGACTGGTGGCATCCAGGCCCGTGGTGTGGGTGGTCTCTGAGAGCCTTTCGGAGGGCGCCCCCTGAGCCCCGTTGGTGGCCAAGGTCCTGTCCCGGAGCGGAGTGCCCAGGCCACGCAGGGTGTTCCGGAACCCCTCGGCGCTGAAGTAGTACACCAGCGGGTCCAGCGCGCAGTTGGCGCCGGCCAGCAGCACCATGACCATCAGCACCCCGCGCACCTGATCGCGGGCCTCCTGGCTGGCCGCCACCAGGTTACCCCGCAGCAGCCCGTAGACTGCCAGCGTGGTGTTGTAGGGCACGAAGCACAGCAGGAAGATGACGAGGTTGACCAGCAGGAGGCGCACGGTCTTCCGCCGCCGCTGGCTCTGCGTGGCCTCGGGCCGCGCCAGCGTCCAGAAGACCCGGCCCGACGAGTAGACCACAGCCACCAGCGGCAGCACGAAGCCCAGCGCCTCGGCCAGCAGCACGAGCGGCAGCAGCCAGCTCTTCCACAGCTCGTCGCTGAAGCTCTCGAAGCACAGGCGCACCTGGAAGTCGCGGTAGCGGCAGAGCGAGGGCCTGTGCACGCAGGCGGCCAGCACGGCGAACATCAGGATGAGCGCCCACACGCCCAGGCAGAGCAGCCGCGCCACGCGGGGCCGCCGCAGGTGGCGCAGCCGGAGCGGGTGCACGATGGCGACGTAGCGGTCCACGTTGATGAGCATCAGGAAGATGCAGCTGCCGTACATGTTCATCTGGAAGATGGCGCCCGATGTCTGACATAGGAGGTCCGGGAAGGGCCAGTAGTGCCGCGCGTAGTAGGAGATGCGCACCGGCAGCGAGAGGGTGAAGAGCAGGTCGCTGGCCGCCAGGTTGCACATGTACACGCTCACCACCGAGTGTACGCGCAGCACGCGCAGGAAGATCCAGAGGGCCAGCGCGTTGAGGGGAAGGCCGGCCGCCAGCACCAGGCTGTAGACCACCATAAGCAGTCGATGGGTGGCCCGGTAGTCTGGGCAAAGAGGGATGGAGCTGTTGAAAGAAGAGACGTTGGCCGAGGAGTTGGCCAACAGCGAGGAGTTGGCCAACATGGTGCCAAGCGGGAGGGGAGCTAGGCTGGGGGCATCATGGGGCACACCAGGGTCCCAGCGTCGCTTTCACCTCCAGGGCGGGGGCCTGGAGCCTGTACAGAGACTGCGCCAAAGCAAGCAGAGGCAGGGCATGGGAATTCGGGCAGTGGCTGCAGGGGCAGATCGTTGCCAAGGGTAGAAAGCCTTTCGGTCACAACTTCATCATCAATGGGGACCTGGAATAGGAAGCAAGCCAAAAGTCAAAGTTAGGCAGGGAGCCGGCCATGGTGGCTCACGCTTGTAATCCTAGCATTCGGGAGGCTGAAACCGGAGGATCCGGGTTCGAGGCCAGCCTCAGCTACTTAGTGAGGCACTCTGCAACTTAGTGAGACTCGGTTTTAAAATAAAGAATAAAAAATAGTGTTGGGAGCCGGGCGTGGTGGCGCACGCTTGTAATCCCAGCATTCGGGAGGCTGAGACCGGAGGATCCGGGTTCGAGGCCAGCCTCAGCTACCTAGTGAGGCACTCCGCAACTTAGTGAGACTCGGTTTCAAAATAAAGAATAAAAAAAAATGGGGCTGGGGGTATAGCTCGGAGGTAGAATGCCCCTGAGTTCAATCCCCAGTA
>PVLC010044949.1:0-10000 GCA_004027655.1 Graphiurus murinus | reverse complement strand
CACTGTCATGATGGTATATAGTATCTGCAGTTGCTTGAAGAACAGAAACAGAAGCTAGTAGGAAGTTCTATAATTAAACTCCAGAGCTATGATATGTTTTACACATTCTTAAATGAGCTGTGATATATACTGGTACTATAAAAAGTTATCATTTATTGGTAATGAAAGGTAAAAATTAACCACCTATTCAGTGATTTTACCTCTTCAAAAGCTTTAAAGTCAAATGCAGCTTGAGAGAGGATTTATAGTAACTCATGACTTTTAACCCACTATTTTCAGTATGTTGGCTATAAGTTACAAAATTAATACAATCTTAACTATAATTACTTTTATGATTAGTATAAAATAAAATTTCATTGCTTTTTTTGGTTTGAGCAACTGCTATGGTATTGCCTTTTAAATATTACTAGCAAAAGAGTTAACTAAACCTTAATTTATTACATTTTTCAGAGCTATTATTCACAATTACATTTTGAGGCCACACTACAAACATAAATAGGAAACATTTGAAAATCAAAATGTGACCAAAAAAACATCACCACATAATAGAGGCAAAATAAAATCAGACTCATGTCTTGGAAATTTTATGCAGACTTATTGTCACCAGCATTAACTATATCTAGGTGCTTCATATCAGGCAGATCAGATTTATATCACTGTCTTCTGTCAAATGCAGGTGCTCCACCACAACTTGTCAAGACAGCCTGTCTGAATCTTCACACGTCAGACAGAATCACAGCACTTGGTGTTTTGGTCTGTTGACAGCAATTTATTTTGATGTGTTGTCACAATATGGAATTCTTCCATGCTCTGCACCATGGTGCCAATAAGTCCCACTATACGTTTTTCTCCTGCCAGATGCTACAGGTTTAGTAAGGAGAGAGGGCAAAGTTTTATCTTACTTTTAAAACCCCTTTCAATAAAACCCTAAATAGTTAATTTAAAAATGTAGCAGAGTGCTTAACAGAAGAAAACACTGTCTTGAGACATTCCTTAATCCCAGTATTCCACATCCTTTATAGTACTACAACCAAACATTCTGGTTGAAACAAAACCAACTAGGTGCTAGGAACAACCAGGGACTTCCAAATGTAGTAAATCCAAATTCAGAGTAAACCATCCTGAGACTGAACAATAGCTCTGGCCGTGCATCCAATGTGGCCAATTGTTTTCTCAGTTATTTCACAGTATTTGTTTCAATCCCACAATAAAAACTTCAATTGAGTGTAGCAGAAACATTTATTACACATCTATGTATAAATGCAGGCACTAGAGGGTATAGGCAAATGAGATGATGAATGGGAATAGATTTCTTTTGAGTTTTTTTTTTTTTCAAATGCTGCTTATAGAAATCTGTACAAATTCCAGATTATTCCTGTTACGACTATGAAATACAACTTACAAAATTCAAAAAGCAGTTAATTAAATGTGGCAGAAGATACTATCTATAACAAAGCTCGCAGGTTTTCAATTTTGTGTTATTTTCCTATTTTAATTTTTCAAAATCAAAGATTCTTTCTAAAACCAACCTAAAAGTAGACAGTTCAAGGATATCGTGGTTTTATATATCAATATATATAAACTGGATATATGTACACTAAAAACATATATATGTATATATTCATTCATAAATCAAGATTTGCCCATATCCACATCTAAACCCTTTTCTTATAAGCAGGAAAGACATCAGTACTTTTGTGTTTCCCATTTCCAAATAGTTCAATCACTCTATTATATGTGCAAATTAGAAATTTTAAAATAAAGATTAAATGTCACTTTGAAAAATTAAAAAGTGAAAAATTCGTTTTAGATTTAGAATTATATAGTGAAAATATATGATTAAAAACAATTCTCATCAAATGGTTATTTTAATGAAATCCTTCTTTATAAAGAATAAATCACAAGTCTAAGTTCAACTAAAAAAAATACCCAGGATGGCTATGTTAGGTATTGCTCATTTTCAAACTTCATAACTATAAAAATGTTTTTATAGTTATGAACAGGAATTCTAGTAATATTTATTATCTACAGCTGGCACATACTATATTCATAAGAACTTATCTCCAAGGAATTCTACTATAATTTTTTTAATCTAACAATCTTTGCATCTTCTCTGTTGAAGTGGGTAGTAAAGCAGATGGTATCTTTTTAATTTCATAGAACAAGAAAATAAGACATATGATTTTACCAAGTTAGAATCAAAGCTTAACAAACAGTCTTAAATTTAAAAATGATTCCATAATTATATTCTGTGAGTTCTTAAATTAGATAAATCTAGAAAAGCAGTCATTTTGCACAATTCTGGAAGGCACCATTCACAAAGTATATTATATAAATGATGTAAAATGGAGTTGTACAACACAGCAACCTAAATATATAGACTTAATGAAATTACTCTGTGTTTGTGTGTTTGTGTGTGTGTGTGTTTCTAGAAAAGGGGAGATATGTCTATGACAAACACTCTAGTCTACTCACCTGTAACCACAAGGATGCACCATCATATAAATCAGTTACCCTCCAGTTTCCTCCAAGATCTCTAGAAAATAAAGCTTCTAATAATGTGAGAGTGTGGGACACAAATACTCTTGGTAAAGACTTGTTGCAGGCTGATTTTTACCTAGTAAACAATAAGTGTGTGTAATTCAATATGCATTGTACCCAAAATCCATGTCTAATCTGCTGTAAAGAAACCAACAGGGGACTAGGGATATAGCTCAGTGGTGAGCTTACCTAGCACCTGCAAGGCCCTGGGTCTGATTCCCAGTACAGCGAGTGGGGTGTGGCGGGAGACACCTGTTGGGCTGGGAGTGTGACTCAATGGTACTGTGTGTGCTTTGCCTATATGAAGCCCTGAGTTCAATTCCCAGCATCAACAAGGGAAAGGGAGGGGAGAAGAGGGGAACCAATCCCACTAATACAGTCAAATTACCTATATATGTAGCCTTAATAGACTGGCACTAATACTAGCCAACACAGAACAATTCTTACCTCTAGTTTCATAATTGATTTTGGGAAGAATGGGAAGTAAAAAATGTTAACAAAAAAAATGCTTCTCCTTTAACACCATGAAGATCAACTATACATGCAGTACAATAACCTAGTAAAAACAGATAAGAACTCCAGTTTTCTCCAAAACTACTCACAAAAGCCCAATTATCTGACATACTAAAAGATGGGGCATTACAGAAAAGAGAGTAAGAAAGCTGGCAAAGAATGAAAATATTAAACTGGGATTCTATTTCAAAGAAGATACAGCACAAAGTCCATGAAACTGCCAAGCAAATTTTGCTCTAATACACACACACATACATACACACACACACACACACACACACACACACACACACAATATATAGTATATGCTGGCTATATACTTCCTATCTTACATTGTGAAAGTAACTAATAACAAAACTAAAAATAATACAACAAAAATAAAGAGTAAAAGGGGAAAAGATGGGAGATTGTATAAATAAACCAATTCCTCACCATAGAAGAAATATATACAGTTACAAATTCCAAGTATTTATATGAGAGACCAAGAGAAAGTAAAGTCCTGAGGATTGTAAAAACCCTGTACCCAATCATAAATAATATAATGAAAAGAAAACTAACTGGACTAAGTGTTGGAAGATTTAGGCGCTAATCTCCATCTCAGTTCTGCAAGTTGCTTCACATATGGCCTTTGGTAAATCCCTTTCTTGGCCTTTCTAACCCTCAATTTTCTAATTTGGAAGACAAGAATAATAAATGTCTCACCTGCATCAAAAGCTGTTATGAAGATTAAACAGATTATATAAAAGCACCACACAAATATTCAAGAATAACTTACTATAATTGAAAATCAAGTGCCACTTCTGAATCTTCTAGCTCAAGAGAACAGACTGAGCACATGTGTTTCATTTCCTCTCCTCCCTTCTGAATTCCCAATGGTACAACAGTGAAGGGTATGAATCACCAAGGAGGGAGGAAGGGCTACAGGAGACCAAATTTTGATAAATTTCTGCAACACTGGTAGCAAATGAAATACTACACTGATGAATTCGCCACAGTAGAGGCCCAAATTTGCAAAGAAGAGCTGCAGTAGAGATGGCAGCCAGCTTTCCCAGCAAAGACTGGGAGAGGCTCCAAGCTTGGACAGAAAGCAGCAATAGGAAATGGGGTAGTAAATTAAAAAAAAGTCTGAGTAACACCTGGGCCATTTGGCCCCTCCCTATACTTCCCACATACATACCCAGTCACTACAAAACACTCTCTCACTCTCTCTCTCTCACACACACACACACACACATTTCCTCTCTCATACACATACACACACACACACACACACACACACACATTATGTATGTATATATAAATTTTCCCTCAGGATAAGCTAGACAACCATTCTCAAAAAATAATTAAAATGTAAGCCAAGCGTGGTGGCGCACGCTTGTAATCCCAGCATTTAGGAGGTTGAGACCGGAGGATCCGGGTTCACGGCCAGCCTCAGCTACCTAGTGAGGCACTCCACAACTTAGTGAGACCCGGTTTCAAAATAAAGAATAAAAAATAGGGCTGGGGGTGTAGCTCGGAGGTAGAATGCCCTGAGTTCAATCCCCAGTACCGCAAAAAAAAATAATAATAATAATAATAATAACAATAATAATAATAAATGTAAAATTCAAAGTATAACAGATAAGGGAGCAGGTACTAATTTTCTCATGATTATAATGAAAGTCAAGAAATACAACCTGATGTTGATGGACTCAAAACTATGGAACATATCACTTATCAAAGTAACTTATAACACTATTAAAAACAACAGAACAAAACTAGAGAAGAAAAGAGGAAAAGAAGGAGCTGGAAGTGGTGGCATACACCTGCAATCCCAGTACTTGGGAGGCTAAGACAGGAGGGTTGGAGGTTTGAGACCAGTCTCAGCAACGTAGAGAGACTCTTAGCAACCTAGCGGAGGCCATGTTTCAAAACAAAACATTTAAAAAGGGTTGGGGATGTAGCTTGAAAGTAGAATGCCCCTGGGTTCAATCCCCAGTACCACAAAAGGAAAAGAAAAAGAAGTAAAAAAAAAAAGAAAGAAATGAGGGAAAGAAGGTAGGAAATCAGGTAAGTAAACCAAACTCCTCACCATAAAAAACTATACCATAGTTAAAAATTAAAATTATTTGAATTTATGGTAAGTAAAAAACAGAAAAACTAAAAACAGAAAAATAAAATGTAGTCTCTTCTCAAGAGACTGTAAGGAAGGAGAGGTATAGCAAGAAACTACTGAAGTTTTTTCGACTGTGAAAGGGGAATACTTTCATAATTTAATATGATCTGCTAACTAGTTAAAAAGGTTCTTTTCAAAATTGATTGACCTAGAAAGTTAACCTGAGGGACATAAAATCTGACTATCTAGTCTGGTATCTTTCAGACTTTAAAAAAAAATAGACATAATTCTTCAGGTTGTGAGGAAAAATCATTTTGCTAAGCACATAAATAAGGAAAGAAGAATGGAACTGAAAAATAAGGAAGATTTTTACCTTTCAGCATTCTGATAAAAGATGAGTTAGAAACGAGGGTCTATAATTCCCTAATCCTTCAGGCTGAAGAATGGCAAATGGGAATAGTGTTTTCAACCTATTCTGGAAGTTGTTAATCGGCTTGAATGGTGGATGGCTTAATTATATAAGGACCACATTAATGTCTCTGAGGAGGAAGAGTGATCTGATAGGTTTTAATTTGAAACACTCTTCATAAAATTAAAAATGAATGCCAACTGACTATAATCCGCGCCTCTGTGGAGAAGTAAAAGGCCAGTATAGCTATAAGAATACAGTGGGATGAGTTAGGCTTCGAGGCCAAATTGATCTGGGACTGGTTAATAACCATGTATGTTATTCACTGAGCAAAGGAAATAGTCTTCTTTCTACTCCAGCTAGTAGGTCTTTCTCTAGGTTGTCTTCAGGCAATTAGAACTGCTCATCTCATATCTGTGAAAGGGTATTGTCTTCAGACCATTCACACTCTCCAAAGCAGCTCTTAGAGTACTAAAAATGCTTGGATCCTAACGTATGTAGGTTATAGCACTAATCTCAAATAGAAGAGTACAGTTCAGAAAAAAATCTGGATCCAATCTCCCCTATTCTAGAGTTTAAATTGCACTTTAGCACTCAAAAAAGAGAGAGATGGACTAGAAAGTTTAGGTCTATACAAAGTTATAAAGTTAACAAGGGTAATGACTCTTCAAAGCATACAAAACAAGGTCAAACATGAAATTGTTCATCTTTGAGGGAGAAAACTATCTAACTTTGATCCAGAAGATACTTTCATGGATTTCTAGGATCTTAGACCATTACTGACAGATACATTTATCTTAGTTGTTGGCCTCTTCAGCAGTGCCGTCCAAAAGTACTATAATGCATGTCATACATGTAATTCTAAATTTCAAGTGGGCAAAGTTTAAAAAGCAAAAAAAAAGATAAAATTAATTTAATAATATATCTTAATTCAATATATTCAAAACATTATCATTTCAACATATAGGCAATCTTTTAAAAGATTATTAATGAAATATTTCACATTCGTCTTCAGTACTCAAAAACTTTTACACCTAAATTACAAACATCATGGTTCTTTTCCCCTAAATGCATCAGTAGTTCCTAAAAATATGATACTCTTCTATAGACTGAATAGTTATCAACCTGTAATCCACTGTTTGTATTCCACTTTTCTTAGTTAACCCGATAATGGCCCAGCATTTGTCCCCTCCAGTTCAGGATCCAATCTGGGATTAGATATTGCATTTAGCTGTCAACCACTTCAGGCACCTTTAATTTGGAATATTTGTTGAACTTTTATGACAGGCATTATGAATAACATCCTCCCTCTCGTTTTAAAATAATGCCTCTCATTTAGGTTTGTCTCTCATTAGGTTTTGTCTTATGTTTGTCTTTATGTTTTAGGTTTGTCTTATGTTAGATTTAGATTCTGTATTCTCAAGATGCACTGGTAATGCTGTGATCTTCTCAGGGGTCACATTTAGAGGCACAGGATGTCCAACTGTCCCTCACTGGTGCTGTTATTTGATCACCTGCTCAAGGTATTATCTGATTTCTCCTCTTTGCTATCAACTATTATTTTTTTTCCCCTTGCCACTAACAAGCAACTGTGAGAGGACACTTTAAGGCACACAGTCGATTCCTAACCAAAAGTTCCCTGTCAATTTAGAACTTGTTAATGAAGAGCATTTAAAGGTGAAAGAAACATGGAAGTATCCTGGGGTACTTGGAGCCTAAGAAGGGTAACAAAGTTATTCCAGCAGCAAAGCCTGCAGGAAGGAGGTTAGCTGGGGTGGGACAGGTAGAGCAAGAATCTGGAGAGGAAGGACAGATTAAATTCAGGAAGAGCTGCTCTATCAATTAAATATACTTAGTGAATAAAAGTCTGATTTCTATCAAAGAAGTTGTTAAAAATTAAAACAAGAGCCAGGCGTGGTGGCACATGCTTGTAATCCCAGTACTTAGGAGGTTGAGACCAGAGGATCCGGGTTTGCTGCCAGTCTCAGCTTAGTGAGGCCCTCCGTGACTTAGTGAGACCCTGTTTCAAAATAAAGAATAAAAAATAGGGCTGGAGGTGTAGCTCGGAGGTAGACTGTCCCTGAGTTCAATCCCCAGTATAGAAAAAAAAAAAAAATTGAAACAAAGCCTAGCATGGTGGCACACACTTGTAATACCAGTTCTTGGGAGGCCGAGACAGAAGGATCACAGGTTCAAAGCCAGCCTCAGCCAACATAGCAAGGTTCTCAGAAACCTAGTGAGATCCTATTTCCAAATAAATAAATAAAATCAGGCTAGGGACATAGCCTGGAGGTACAATACCTCTAGGTTCAATACCTACTATACACACATGTATGTGTGTATGTGTGTGTGTGTGTGTGTGTGTGTGTGTGTGTGAAACAAGAGAAGAATGTACCTTACAGTGTTAAGACAGATTCATGTATACATACGCATATGTTTATATACAGAAAACAAATGCATTCTCTAATTATGACGTAAAGACATTTTAAATGCTAATTGAGAAACTACTGGATCATATTTTCTTATTTCCAGCCAAGTAAGATTCAGACCTCATGCTTTACTTTCTAAATATGAATTTATTCATCAGCTAAGAAAGAGCCTACGGAAAAAGAGATGGGGCCATTCTAGCTACATGAAGCACACAAGTTTCTAAAAGATAACGGGGAACTTACAGAATCCCAAGAAGGGCATGATGCCTATGTAAAGTGCAACAAAACCCAAATCTTCACCAGAGTGCCACTGGGCACAGAAACCACACCTCCCATCTTGAAAGAAGAGGAGCTATGGCTAAGACCTCCACCACACACCACACTTGAGAACCAATCTCTCTGCCAGCTCTGTCGTCTTCCCTGGGTATATACTGCACACAGCATTACCACCTTCACACCTTTTTCTTCCAAATTCAAGTATCTGCGTGGTTGGGTCTGGCCATATGCCAGGGGCATGGGTGCAAAGAAAAACTATCTTCTGACTAGAGAACATAGAACCAAAAGCAGGCTTTTCCTCAATACAGGACAAATATTCAAAAGATGCTGAATAACAATATAGATCAAAATGCTCATAAGTCCACTAGAGTCTGAGATCACTGACAATTAGGCAAAATGTACACTTAGGCACAGAGGCACACATCTGTAATCCAAGTATTTGAGAGGCTGAGTTAGAAGGATCTCAGGTGTGAGGCCAGCTCATGGTAATTTGGTAAGACGCTGCTTCAAAATAAAAAATAAAAAGAGCTGGGGGTTTTGCAGCTCATAGGTAGAATGCCCCTAGGTTCAATCTCCAATACTACAAAAAAGTGGGGGGAAAAAGTCCACTTAACATAAGAAGGCATTTAGAAGTGGCATCAGACATAGCATTAAACAAAGTCAGAACGAAGTTCTATGAAAAGACAGACCTCATAGAGAACAAGAGGTTGCATGTATGGTTTACCAGATACTATCAAGAGCTACTTACCTACCCCATCACCACCACACACATCAGCCCATTCCTGCTCCAGAAGCTCATAACAGTAGATCATAATATACGTTCACTTTATTGTTTTAAAAATTATCTGTAAATTACTTGATAATTGTAAAACATTAACCTAACAATAGTCAACAGTAAGTTAGTATAGAGTGCTTACTTTTCTGAGAGACAAATGTTGAGAAAATGGCAATTTTTATAAAATCAAAGAGACAGGAACAGCCGGGCATGGTGACACACGCTTGAAATGCCAGTACTTGGGAGGCTGAGACAGGAGGATCCCAGGTTCAAAACCAGCCAGCCTCAGCAACTCAGTAAGGCTCTCAGCAATTTAGTGAGATTCTGTTTCCAAATAAGAAATAAAATAGGTCTGGGGGTATAGCCCAGAGATAAAAGGCTCCTAGGTTCCATTCCCAGTACCAAAAGAAAAAAAAATGAATGAATGAATTGGAAGCAATGATTTGGAAATGGTAGGCCCCATCAACTGCCTTAGGTGACTGTGCCCATTTTATTTCTATGTCGCACAGTTTGGCTGAGTGCACTTTTCTGCATTCACCTTGTTTTTCTCAAGGACAAAATCACACACAAACAAAACTCACATTATCCTTAAATTGTTCCCTAACATGTCAATCACACTGGAACAATTTCACATTTTCAAAACAAGTGTTGCAATAGAACTTAATGTTTATTTACAGTTCCTCTTTTGCAAGTAATCATTCAATTTTTTTTCTTTTCCATTGAAGTTTTTACCCATTTTTCTAATCAGGTTTTCTTTTTCACAATAATTTATAGGAATTCTTTATATATATTGATCAATTATTTATATTGCACCATCTTCTCCTGGTTTGTGGCTTGCAATTTCGTTTTCCTTTTTGGTTTACAATGATGACCAGAAATTCTTAATTTTAATGTAACTAAATTTTCCCTTATGGTTATATTTTTGTGTTTTGTTTTAAGAGATCTTTCCCCCACACTAAGGA
>PVLC010044948.1:0-11957 GCA_004027655.1 Graphiurus murinus | reverse complement strand
GAGAGAAACAGAGGGAGAAATTGCAACAATACAATTGCTTGGTGCAAATGCCATCTCAGAGATAGAGGGGAAAACTGGAGGGAGCAAAAGTAGAGGGAAGACTGTGAGCTCAAGTAGGGACTGGGAGGACCTAGGCTGGAGTCTGAAGTTATACTCAGTAACTCAGAGTGCAGACTATCCAGGACCTGCACCTTGCACTATGAATTTATTTTTATTTGTTCTTGTTTTTATACTTTTATTGGTACAATGTAATTATATTGTGTATAATTACATTGCACCAATATAAGATTTAAAGTGATACAAACATATGTGCATGCATCACTTGGTGTATTTCCCTCTGTATTAACAATCCCCCCCCCTTTCCAGGGTTTATTGATTGCGTTAGTAGCCAGGACTCTAAGGATTTTGCAGAAAAGAGGTAGAGATCAAGTAGAAGCAGATCTGCAAAGTGTGGACCAGGGGCAGATATGGGCAAAAGGATCAGAATAAACTGTGCTTAGGTGAAAAGTGGGAAGAGAGTGTCCTTTGATCTTGGTTCAAGTGTCAACTACAGAAATCTAGCCTTTGTATCTGTCAGTCAGCACTGAAATTTATGAGTCCTTAATAAGGGAAATATGAACAAGGAGTCTGGGTACCAATTATCAGTGTGCCCCCAAAGAGCTGGGGAAGGCAATATTAGACATGAAGAGGTGAAAAGGGCCATCCATGTTAGAGTAGGAAGACATACATTCTCCTCTATGCACAAGTTAGACCAGTTACAAACCTTGGTCAAGTTGTACTCACTGTCTCCAATGATACCATCCCAACATAGGCCACTACTACTTCTCACTTGGGTTACACCAACTGTATCTTTTTAAATTTTATTTATTTTTGGTGCTGGGGATTGAACCCAGGGACATTCTACCTCTGAGTTACTCACCCCTCAGTCCATTTAATTTTTTGTGTGTGGTACTGGGGATGGAACCCATAGGCAATTCTTTTATTTGGAAACAGGGTCTCACTAAGTTGTGTAGGGCCTCACTAAGTTGCTGAGGCTGGCCACAAACCTGCGATCTTCCCACGTACTGGGATTACAAGCGTGCGTCACCACTTCTGGCTTTATTTTTAATTTTGAAACAGGGTCTCATTAGGTTGCTGAGGACCTTGATAAGTTGCTGAGGCTGGCCTTGGACCTGTGACCCTCCCGTCTTGGCCTCTCAAGTACTGGGATTACAGGCATGCTCCATCACAGCTGGTTACACCAACTGTATCTTAACTGATCTTCCAATTTCTGTCCTTTGGTTCCCTGCATTTCATTCTCCATATTAAAACCAGAGTGATGTTAAACTAAAATCTGATGTTACACACACACACACACACACACACACACACATATACAAACTCAATTGAAATTCACTAATCTCAAGCTATTCTTTAGAAGATACATTTTTCCTTCCACTAGTTGAACTGTATGCTTATCAAGAGATAGTGTTTGCAAAACTATTTATCTGAGTTACATCATAATTTTAGTTATAAAATTTAATCTAACAGTATGTTATCTACTGAATTACATGTGGGAAAAAGTTGCTATTTCTATGAAAACTATAGAAGGCTTAAGTAAACACAAGCCAATAAAAACATATTAGAGGATACAGGCAAGTCAATTTTAAAAATTGATAAATTATAATAAAAAAATTTCTGAACTCAGGTAACATTTTATAAAATGTCTTCATATTGCTGCCCAATTTCACAAAAGTGGAAAAAGGAAAATCAGACAGTACATTAATTCAAGAAAGCAATGAGAAGTAATCAGTAGACCCCAAATCAAGAAAAAGCTCTTATCCTTATGATAAATCAAGAAAAAGCTCTTATCCTTACGATAAAGTTAGTAAGCCGATGTAAGTTATATATTTTAAGCTAAAATTTAAAAAAATCTCAAGTCATGCATCATTTTTTTTTTTTTTCAGTACTGGGGATTGAACTCAGGGGCATTCTACCTCCGAGTTATACCCCCAGCCCTATTTTTTTTTTTTATTCTTTATTTTGAAACCGAGTCTCACTAAGTTGCGGAGTGCCTCACTAGGTAGCTGAGGCTGGCCGCGAACCCGGATCCTCCGGTCTCAGCCTCCCGAATGCTGGGATTACAAGCGTGCGCCACCACGCCCGGCTGCATCATATTTTATAATTACCTTATTTAACTAGCTTTTTGGATTCACCAATTGAGTTCCAATTATGTTGGATAAGAGACTTTCTTCTCTACTGGCAAATCCCCAATTATATCATCTTGGATACTTGTATGTGTGCTGTTTCCTGCCTGGCATGTTCTTCTCATCCTGCAAATTTGGCAAACTCCTACCCCTTCAAAAGCCAACAAGTAGCCTCTGCCTAAGGGAAACTTCTCTGATTCTTCCTGATCCTCTCTGAGATTCCACCACCCTCATGCATTTATCTGTATATTATTGTCTGCCTCTTACTGGAGCAGGAGTTCCTGTGGGATAGGGCTGCTATCTGTAAACCTTAGGTTCTCTTGTGTTCTTATGCTTGGCACAGAGGAGGCAGGTGAGTTTAATGAGGGCAAGGAAGGAAAGAAAGAAGGAAGGAAGGGAGGAAGGAGGGCGAGAGGGAGAGAAGAAAGAAGGAAAGGAAGGGAAGGAAGGATGAGGCTAAATCAGATACCAGTGTGCAATTTAGAGGACAAAGCATTGAAAGGTTGAGAGAAATAACCATTGGGAATTTCTTCATACCCCCCAAAATGGAAGGACCCTCGATGAAGGAGCCAGGCACTGGGTAAGGGGAGGAAGATGATGGTGAGGGTGTCCCCCAGAGATTATGGAAGTGTGGGAGATACATAGAAGACACTGCCTCAGAACAGACTGGTAGCCAGGCATGGTGGTGCACGCTTGTAATCCCAGCATTTGGGAGGCTGAGACTGAAGGATCCGGGTTCACGGCCAGCCTCAGCTACTTAGTGAGGCCCTCCGCAACTTAGTGAGACCCTGTTTCAAAATAAAGAATAAACAATAGGACTGAGGGTGTAGCTCCTAGGTAGAATGCCCCTGGATTCAATCCCCAGTACTGAAAAAAAAAAAAAAAAAAAAAAAAAAAAAGAACAGACTGGTGCCTTGGGCTATACAGTAGGGATGGGATCCTGGCTAAAGAAGCCAGATCTGGCAGGCTTGTTGAATTAGCAGATGAAAATGGCCCCAAGCAAGAAGCATTCGAGGGATACAAGAGCTGAGTCTCACCTGAGAGGATGAAGGTGCCACTGTCCTTGCCCACCACCTCCCACTGGGGGCTGCAGAGCGCCTGCCCCTTGGAGGGCTCTGGGGCTGGGAGCTCGTAGGGTACACTCAGGATGAAGTTGAGCAGACGCAGCTGGCGTGCTTCCCAGTATCTCTGCAGATTCTGTAGGCTCTCTTGGGCATGAATCCGTTCCTGTTCACACTGCCAGACCTGGAACAGCTGGGTCTCAGGAGCCAGGACTGGCTCAGGGGATAGCCTTGGAACAGGGCTTGAGCCTTGGGGACTGAGTCTGCAGCAGAACTCAAGGGCTAGGGCTCTGGGAAGAGGAAGTCTCAAGAGATGGAGGAAGAATGGGACCATCAGGTTTCAAAGATAGGCCATCAGCAGCATCTGACTGGGTTGACTCAGGGCCACTGCCTTCAGAGAGGCTCAAACTGAGCAGGTGATACTTTAGTCAGCTCACGCTGACAGGGCAAATGGGACAGGGCAAATATTGGGGGATATTTCCCATTCTGTGAGCCTAACATTTTGAGGTTGCCACCTCTTTCCTTCCCCCAGGGGGCACACTCAGTCACATAGAGACTAGAACCCATCCACCCCTGCCCTCCACCCCCTGCTCATCTGAAGACTTAAGGACACTGTTCCTACCCTCCAGGAAGGTCAGCACTCTCAACCCCCCACTCGCCCACATGCCAGCATTCACTGCCCCGGTGTCTCAAGGGACTGATGGGCCTTGAGTGGCTCAATTACAGGTCCGGGTCTTGGACCACCTCTTCTCCTCCCTCCCACGGGCCCCACCTGATTGATTCGATCTGCAAACTCCATCAGGGGACAAGCGAGCAGCTGACCCAGTGTTAGAAGTTCCATATTGTGGAGACTGCTCAGCCCTAAAGCTGGAGGTAGAAGAGACAAATTAGAATACCCAGTATGTGGCAGAGTTCAGCCCATATCTCAGAGCTCAGTTCTACCCTAAGCCTAGATCCCAGATCCAGGACCCTGAGATCAGGCCCAGAATGCAGATCTCAGAGCAGACAGAGAGCCAAGAGCTCAGAACCCGAGGTCTAGAGTACAACTGAAAGCCCAGAACTAAGACCCCAGCCAAAGCCCAGTCCCTATCAGCAGAGAGGACCCTACATGGTAATAAGGGAGGTTCTAATTAGTTTGTCCCTGTGGGGAAAGGAGGTTATGGAATGTGGGGAAGAGTAGAAAGAAAGTACCCCCAAAGGAGGAAACATGTTCCCAGCCAGAGCGGCAGGATACTAGCTTAACAAGTTGCTCTAACTCTGTATCCTTCCCTGACTCTAACCAAGCACACCTTTCAGGAGGGATTGGTAGTTCAGGTTCTGCAGCTGTAAGCTGCCCAGCTTGCTGAGCAAGGGCAGGTAGGTGCGGAACTCGTCCAGCATGTGCATGCAGTGTTGCAGGACTGGGCTGTGTAGCCCCAGAGTCGTGCTCATTCGGGCAGCCTCCGTGAGCCAGCCACTTGTCTTCTCGTGGGCCATAGACAGACTAAACTGCAGGAAGAAGGGCTCGCTGTTGGCTCGTGATCCCCTCACCCTACCCCTGCAATCCTCCATTCCCAGGCAGGAGATTCAAAGAGGAGTGTCAGCACCTTGGTGAAGGCTATGCACTTCCACTCGTTGATGTTTTCAGAGACGATTCGGTACAGGCGCCAGATGCGCTGCTGCATCACGATGGGACGGGTCCCACAGATGGGCAGGGGCAAAGGACTCTCATCTCCTGTAGGATAGGGGTGGCTGAGACCTGGGCTATTGGGGGAATGGTCAGAAGAGCCCATACCGATATAATAGATGGCCCAGAGGTGGTGTGTGTGTGTGTGTGAATTATTCAGTTCAGAAGTGGAGGCAAAGTCCCTTCATGAAACAGTTATTACTAGGAAAGAGTATCTGGAAAAAGGTGATGGCAGTGAACAGGAAGGACTCCCCTTCTACTAATCCCTTTCACTCTCTCCATCCCAGCCACACCCTTCACTGTTGCTCAGTTACACTGGGCATGCTCCCTCCTGCTAAGGGCCTTTGACTCACAGTTCATTCTTTCTGGTACACTATTTCCTCAAAGAACAGTGTGGCTCACACCTTACCAAGTCCAAGTTCTTGCTCAAGCAGCACCTTCTTAATGAAACCTCTGCAGACTATCCTGCCAAAAATTGCTATCTGTCCTCCCTGCACTCTCAACTCCCCCCACCACACACACATTTTTTTTTCCTTTTGGTATTAGGATTGAACCCTGAGGCATTCTTCCTCTGAGCTACAACTCCATCCCTTTAAAAAAAAATTTTTTTTTTTTGAAACAGGATCTCACTAAGTTGCTGAGGGTCTTGCTGCATTGCCAAGTCTGGCCTTGAACCTAGGGTCCTCCTGTCTTAGCCTCCCAAGTACTGGGGTTACAGGTGTGAGCCACTGTGCCCAGTTTCACAATTCCTCTTAACCTGCTCTATTTTTTTTCTGAATCATATCACTTCCCAATATACTACATGATTTAGTGTTTTTTTGGTGTGTGTGTGGTACTGGGGATGGAACCCAGGGGCATTCTATCTCCGAGCTATATCCCCAGTCCTATTTTTTATTCTTTATTTTGAAACAGGGTTTCACTAAGTTGTGGAGGGCCTCACTAAGTATCTGAGGATGACTGCAAACCTGGATCCTCCTGTCTCAGCCTCCTAAGTACTGGGATTTTAGTTATGTTTTATTATTTTTTGTCTTCCTCCCCCAGTTAGAATGTGGGGTCCATAGGAAGGGGTTTTGTCATTTGTCCCCTGATGTACCTCAGGTCTGGTATACAAGATATGTGTTGAATGAATGAATTAGTGAGTGAATTCTCAGCCCAAGGGAAGTTTGGGGAGATAAATTTGAAAAAAGATCTGGCCTATGTAAGAGTAAACATACATGGTAAACCATGAAGCTTGCTAGTGTGTTTGCCATCTTACAAGCCACAGTATTAGCACTCAACTAATTATTTATAATCAGGTGTGGTATATGTGCCAAAAGTAATTTTAAGTCAATACTAATTATAGTGTTGAGGTTTGTAACGTACTTAAGAGACATCAGGCCACAGTCAAGATTATTGCATAAGGCTGTCATTCTCATTCACTTGAATTCCAGTGGACTTTCTTCAGTGGGAGATAAAGTGAGAGTTACACTCAAATCCTGGGAATCGTTCATCTTGTATGTGTAAACATCACCCATTGTGGAGATCTCAGAATATTAAAAAAGCTGAGAGTCATGAGGATGTCAGATCTCTGATCTTACAAAAAATAAAATGTCAGTAAATCTGAACTCTTCCAGTCTCTTTGTCTGAATCCAAGAGATCTGGCTAGATACCCATAGAATCTTTGATAGGACTTGTCTCTCCCAAAACCACAAGCTAATTATCTAATTCAGGTGTTACATATGGTTATAATATTTTCTACTACCCTTACTCCAATTATGTTAGTTAATGATGTCCTCTGTAGCATTATTTCCTCTCAAGTAGAGCATATAGTCTAGGGTCAAGTAATGCACTTATTTGTGCATTGTCAGAGTTTGTTTTAAGGAAGGATATTTTACCTTCTTTGTGGGGAGTTAGTATGTAACTTAGAGAAGGATGTTTTCCTTCTTTTCCAGGAGTTTGATAATCAATGGACAGCTCAGCAAGAGGGCTCTGGGGGCACATACCCCATCTCTTTCCTGTCCATTTTATAATATGTAGCTCATCCGTGGCAGGAATAGCTCAAAGAAATAATGACTTTTGTTTTTGAGACTGGCAAAAACTGAAAAACATCTCATGACTAAGTAATCAGGATAGGAAGTGTAACACCCAGCCCCCTGCAGCAGGAAGACGCCCACTAGTCTGGGAACACCCACTGGACACCTATAGAGGCCACCCTCAATCGGCTTTCCAGCAAGAAGAGCTTGTTGTAACAGTGGTTGCCCTTTCCTCTTGCTGAGCCGGCTCGCCTCAATACCGTGTCTCTTGATTTTATTGCAGTGGGATGAGCAGCCAGACCTTTTTTCCAGTAACAGCTGCAAAATGATTTGCCCACTCCAACACTCCCTACATCTGCAGCCAGCTCTTGGCATTCTGTTGCACGTACAAGTCTCTACTTCTTTGTGGATTTATTTATCTATTAACTATTATTATGGATAAAAAAAAAAGTTCTCTCTTTTCAATAGTTTAGAATGTTACTCTGTTACTTTGGGGCTCAACTTGTCCCAGATTTGGCCAGTTGGCATCCCTTTTGTATTCTTGTGACAAGCTTCCATCACTTTTTTTTTTTTAATTCTAATGCTTCCTTAATTTCTGGTATAAATTGATACTCCTTGCTCATCTTATACCTCCCCTGCCATGGTCCTAGAATCATCCATTTCTCCGATGAGTTCTGATTCCTTTTAGTGGTGAATCGTATTAGAAACTGAGATCTGAGCACAGTGTGACTTCTTGCTGTTGGAATATCTTTGCTCCTTGTCCTCTTCAGTAATATGTGCATGCATACACACACACACACACACACACACACACACACACACACATGTATGTGCACATATGCATGCATACACATAGAATGTATCTGTATGCTTTAAAATACAATAGGAAATACAGAATAGATACCATAGAAAATGGAAGCTTATAAGACAAGCTCACAAGTGTGTGTGTGTGTGTGTGTGTGTGTGTGTGTGTGTGTGTGTGTGTTACTGGGGATTAGCATTCTACCTCTGAGACACACCCCAGCCCTATTTTTTGTTTTTTGGAACAGGGTCTCATTAAGTTGCAAAGGGCCTCACTAAGTTGCTAAGGCAGGTTGCAAACCTGTGATCCTCTGGTCTCAGCCTCCCACGTACATCTGGCTAAATTCACAACTTTTATCTGGAACTCAGAAGAAGGGAATAACAGCCCCTATTCCCATCATATTCTAATGAAACATCCAGATATTTGTCTTCCCTACCAGGCTGTGGGCCTCTTGTCTCTCTACCTAAGCACAACACCTTAAATAGCCAACATATAAAGGTTTTGTCCTGCAGTGTTTGTTTATAGAAGAGATCAATGAAGGCATGTGATTCCTAAGGCTTGCTTTGGGTCACAGGGGACCCTGAGTTCCAACCCTTATCACAATTAGAGGGTCTAGCATGGGACAGTGGGTGGGGGGTCCTCAGTACCAGTTAAGGTGGCATAGGTGTGGTGTAGTTCACTGAGGTGGCTAGTTGTGTTCTGGAACTGGCGCTCCAGGGAGATAAGCTGGGCCTCGGTGCTCCTCACGTCTTGTGTGGGATCCATGAAGGGACCGGACAGGGCCTTCTCCAGCAGGCCTTCCAGCTCCGCCAGGGCCGTTGCCATCAGCTGCTGCAACTTGGGCACGATGGCATGCTGCTTGCTGAGCAGGAACTCTGAAGCCTGGTTTTTGTCGAACTGAAAGGACTCCCACATATCCAGGAGCTGTGGGGCAAGCAGAGGGTGGTGAAGAGCAGATGGGGTGGTAGAAGAGAGGACCCAGGAGGGATGGGCGGCCCCCTGAATCACCCTCTCACCGAGATGTCCAGCACCTCGTTCTCAGCACTAACGATGTTAAAGTGGTTGCGGATGAGTTCAAGGAGTGACCGGATGTATTCCATTCGCTCCTCCAGCTGGGTATACTGTTCAGTGGCTTCATTCAACTGTGGGGACTACAGCATGAGACCAGCACCCCCACAGCCCTGCCCACCTCTATAGGACCATCCCCAGGGGGCAGTCCTGCCTTCTGGGGTGGAGGCTCCAGACCCAGCTGCAGCCTTTCAACCAACTGGGATCAAGGGACATCTGGAATCAGATCTCCCTCTGACCCCGGTCTCTCTCAAGGCAGTTTAGTTCTTACCTACCAGACCATTATTACCCTGATGACAGGGCAACAGAGCCTTATCTGACTATCACAGAGAGCAGAACCACATCTCTGAAAGTAACACCCTATCTCTCTCCTTCACCAGGGTCTCCTGACATGAAGAAACAAGCACCGGGTGAGTGGGGGCAAGAATTGGCCAGGGCAGATCACTTATGTGAACATAGTTTAAGAGCATGAAGCCCTGTCAGGAGCTCAGAGAGACCCAATAAGAGTGCACTGAGCTTCTGGGCAGGGTGGGCCCTGGATAAGCTGGGTAGCATGGAGGGGAGAACCCACCTTCTGGGAGCACTGTGAGATGGCATAGATGTCCGAGTTGATGGTCTGGAAGACCTGCATGAAATCCGTGAGCTCTGTCATCAGTTGCTGACTGCGGCTGCAGCACTCGTTCTGCACCTGCTCAAGAATGTCCATCCTCATTCTGTCCAGCTTGGATTCTGGAAGTGGAAGAGTTGGGTGTTAGGGTATGCATGAGAAAGGAGGGGTGCTGTGGGCTCAGGGTGGGCTGAAGGGGAGGCCAGACCATGAGCTCATTCCCGCACTTGTTGAATCCTTACTGCATCTCTGCACAGTGTCCAGCCAGCTGCTGTGCACTGAGGCTTGTGTTTGGCACCAGGAGTCAAGAGTGAATGGGCAAGACAGAAAGTTTCCTCACCATAAGAGAGTGGAGGCAGAGACAGAAATGGATGATTGCAAACAGGCACCCACAGTGAGACAAGCCCTCTTGTGAGCCCTCTGCCTGGCAAAGGGAAGGCAGTAGGGAACTGGGAAAGCTTGGGAAAACCTCTTCAGAGAGGACATTGGAGCTGGATGCATTTAGTTTCAGTGCTCTAAGCAGATGAAACAGAGTATGCAAGGGCGTGGAAACGGCATGCTCCTGAAGTGCAGGGCCCTATCAGCGCTTTCCTCTTGAGTCCTGTTGCCTCTGCTCTGGTAGAAGAGGTACCAAGAGGAGCCCGTAGTCTGACTTTGTTTTCAAGGATTAAGGGAAAGAAGCTCAGGTGGACATGAAGTTAGAAGATAATCCTGGAAGGTAGGAATGATACTGCATCAAATCAGAGCTATCGCTAACTTTAAAAAGCACCATTGTTTTATATTGCTAATAAGGAGGGTGGGGGAATGATGTCATCCAAACTTTGACATGTCATCAATCAAAGGATTCTTTCTTCTCCTTCTCCTCCTCCTCCTTCATATTGGAGATCACATCCATGGGGATTCTACCTCCTACACCTCCCCAGCCCATTTATTTATTTATTTGTTTGTTTTTGTGGTACTGAGGATTGAACCCAGGGAAATTCTACCTCTAAGCTGCACACCCAGCCCTATTTTACTTTTTATTTTGAAAAAAGGCCTCTCTCTCCCCATATATATATACATATATATATATACATATATACATATATATACATATATACATATATATACATATATATATGTATATATATGTATATATATGTATATATGACATATATATTGTATATATATATATGTATATATAATGTTATGTGAAACACAAACTGGCCTCTCTTAGCATCTCTGCAACTAGAAAGTGGAATATTGAGTTCAGAGGGCAAGAAATTGAAACATACTGGGTGTGGCACTTCCAGAACCTTGGAGGAAATAATTATCAAGAGGACTGATAACCAAGAGCTAACACTGAACAAATCTATTAAGTGGGAGCCTATTTATAGGTACCCTATGTTGAACAGAACACAAAGATGTGAATTCATACTTTTCCAAAATATCCCTCTGGTCCATGACAGCTGAGCCATTGAAATGGTGCTGCTGGTGGCATGCTGCCACATGCTTGTAATCCCAGTACCTGGGAGGCTGAGACAGGAGGATCCCGGTTTGAGGCTAATCTTAACTACTTAGTGAGACACTCCACAACTTAATAAGACCTTGTTTCAAAATAAAGAATAAAAAATAGGGCTGGAGATGTAGCTCGGAGGTAGAATTCCCTTGGGTTCAATCCCCAATACTACAAAAAAAAAAAAAAAAAAGACTACAAAAAATAAAAAAGAAAAGAAAAAGAAATGGTGCTGCTTTTGAACCAGTAGCTTCAGGCAGACAAAGGCAAATAGGAGTGCAACAGCGACACCATATGGAATAAATGAGCAAGGTTTGCTAACAGGAGGGCTCCTTGGGATTGGGACCTGAAGATGGATGGAAAAACAGGTTTGAGAGATTATGTAGGCGGCAAAAGAATGGAAAGGATTTGGTAACAGGCTGGATGTAGCAGGTTTAAGGAGATGAAGGAGTAAAGAGTGACTTCAAGTTTCTGGTGAAATTTAGCCCAAGGAGAGGCTAAGGTTTTTTTTTTAAATCACATACAATTCCTAGGGAAAGCAGGGAGTGAGCAGGGCCAGAACAGAGATGCTATCCATTGCTGATCAGACTTTGGAGGGCAAAGGAAAGGGGCTTCAGGAGGCTCCAAAGGTTCAATGAGGGGCCTGTGCTGAAGGTCCCTAGAGGACTTTCTAGACCCCCAGCAGCCATGTGGATAGAGATAAGGAAGACAGTAGCACTCACCCAGCTCTGCCTTTAAATCATGGCAGCTCAGCAGCAGCAACTTGCCTTTTGTCAGCAACTCAACAGGCATTTTGGAGACACGGGCCTGCCAGACATTCAGGCAGCTCACCAGCTTTATGTAGTCCTTGATGGGAGCGCCTCTCATTTTCTCCAGCTTTTGAGGCCCCCAGGCTTGCAGGAACTCAAAAATGTCTGCTATCCAGTAATGCTCCCTACAAAATTCTTGCACCTCCAACAGCATACCCTAAGGGTAGACAGGGTGCTTAGGGAAGAGGCAGTGGCTCTGATGGGAATTGGTGGGCAGCATCCCAGGCCTCACATCTCTGTTCTCACCTGCA
>PVLC010044947.1:0-11977 GCA_004027655.1 Graphiurus murinus | reverse complement strand
ACTGTCCTGGTGCTTTAAAAGAACAGTCAAATCCTGGGTTAACTTCCCTTTCGAAGTCCCCTTAACACTTAATCCTGGGTTACCTTACCCATAATGATCACTGGTATCGCGCTTACCAGTTCCCCAATTCACTCCCATTCGAGTGGCTCCTCAGTTATCCTTTCGATCGATCGTGCAGATCTTGTTCAAATCTCGGTGGGACCTCCAAAATGCAGCAGGCCAGCTGTTGCCTCAGTTTCTCCTTCTGCCGATCAACTGGGAGCTGAAAATAAAAGAAAAACCCCCGGCGCCGCACCACACACACAAACACACGCACACACCTTGCAAGGGGAACAAATGTTCAACTTTATTGAGCAACCTTTGTGACATAAATACTGAGGGCCAACCTTGAGTACCCCCATAGACCCCAAAACCCAGATGACCCAGCATCAAGCGGGTTCCGGAGAAGCATTCTATGTAAATGGTGGAAAACAAAGGCAAGGTTCCGGAAAAGCATTTGCTAATCACATCCTATGTAAATGGTGGAAAACAAAGGCATGGGTGTGGGTCAAAAACCTTGAAGCACTTGACTTTAAGGAATTTACAATTTTACTATCCTCTGGTTGGGGCAACAGCTGCTTACAAACTGGCTGAATTTTAACTGCCCAAAGTAGGTAACAGCTCCTCATGTCTTTATGCTTATTAAAAGAATCTTTTGCTTCCCACACTTTCTAGGATGCTGTCATCTCTCAAGGACTCTAACTGATGAAATGTGTGGGGAAAAGGCTTTGTGATGTCTGCCCCCAATTTCACTCTCCTGAATCCAATCCAGCCCTCTTCTCTTTATCTAACTTGTGGAATAGTCTTCTAACCAGCCTTTGTCTGTTTATTCTTGTTATTCTTGGCTTATTCTTTTTTTCCTACAGGGCCTTTACTTATGAAAACAGAAGCAAGGAATACTTTTTTCCATTTCCTACAACATATGTTCCTTTCTCCAAGAAAACAATTTCCAAAGATCTTAGACTCAAGTAGAAAAGAGAGGAAGCTCATTAGGGTGTCCCCCCTCCTCCCATTACCTTCCATTAAGTCAAATCACATCAAAGTCAATCACTAAACTGACTAGGAGATAGGGGGAGGATGGGTGGGAATTGGGGAAGGGTTAATGAGAAATATGTGCATGGATGTCTTTACCTGTACTAGCTTGTACCCAACAAAAATGTGTGATTAACCCTGTTGTACAAAAGTTAAATTTGGTAAATTACGTATGATAATATGGTATGTATTTTGTTAAATTATGTACGATATATACTGTGACATGACATAACGTCCATGATGACAGATATTTTAAACTGTGGTAATGTCCTATGAAATAATAATTATTTGACATCTCTTCTTCCTTTACCCATGGCATCTGAAGCTCCTGCTCTAGTTGTTGATATCACTAAAGGAATGGTGGGTGTTTGGTATGAACGTCAAATGATCTTTCTTAAAATAAACTATATTTGTTTGGAAAAAAAAAAAAGAAACGAGAGGAAGCTGGATGTGGTGGCACATGCCTATAATTCCAGTGCCTGGGGGGCTGAGACAGGAGGATTTCAGGTTTGTGGCTAGCATTATGGACTTAGTAAGATCCTCACTGACTTAGCGAGACCCTGATTCAAAACAAAAATAAAACAGGGCTGGGGGTGCAGCTCTGAGTAGAATCCCTCTGGATTCAATCACCAGTACCACACACCCTCCCCACCAAAAAAGAAAAAGGAATCCATGATGGTGGAATAGAGGAAGGAAGCACATTTTGGTTGCTCTGAAACTCAGAACTCACCCAGCAAGAAGACTGCTTCTTGGCAAGAGAAGAAAAGCAATCAGAACTCAACAGAAGAAAGACAGTCTAAATGTGTTTGAATTGGAGACAGCATGGAGAGCAGAGGACTGAAAAGATATCTAAGGATCTCATCTAATGAGCAGAGAGTGGAGGTGGTGGCATCTTGGTGAGACCACATGGAAGTTGATGGCTGCCGGAACTAACAGCTCTCAGAGACCAACTCCAGCAAAGAAGAAGCTAAATCTTGTTGAGCCAGTGATTTCAGAGAAACAACACAAAAAAGCAATTGCATTTTTCTCTTCACATTTGAGTACCTTAAGACCATGAACCTGCAGACCACTCAGTCAAACCACACAATGAACTCCTGAGAGGCTGCAGCTGAACTTGTCTGGACAGAGAAACTACAGATCCTTTCTGCAAGGACCTGAGTGGCTATAACCAGCTTCAGCAAGATCACCATGTCTCCCCAGGCTGCCCAGCCAAATTGCCCAGCAAACCCCTGTGGCAGCAACTAAACTCCTCAGGATTGAGAAATCACACATCCTTCCTACAAGGACCCGATAGGCTACAACAGAGCTCAACAAGACTGTGATTTTATAAAATCTCCCAGTGAAAGCCAGTGTGGCTGCAGGGGCTCAAGTGGCAATGACTAAACCCATGCAATTTGTTAGTGCACAAACCATCCCTGTGAAGGTGGGGCAGGGGCTACAGTCAGACATAGAAAAACTGTGAATTAACAGACAGTCCCTAGGGACAGTCAGATGGGATCCAGAGTCAGCAGCCTACCTGCCCTTGCAAAATATCCAGCAATCACCACAGGATCATCAGCAGTAGTGTCTGTGGTATGAAATAATTTAGCTAACCATGTCACAGGCTTGGATGGAAGGTGACTAAATTCTCCCTCCCTGGTGATGTTTGGCACCATGAGTACCATGACTAACAAGGTATCAAGTGATTGCAGCTGCCCAGAGTAGCAGTATTGTTCTTGGGGCTAAATAACTTGACCACCCACATCTTAGGCTCAGAATGGTACAATCTCTCCCCTGGCAGAGTATGGGGCTTGAAAGCAGGGAGGCCAGGGGCCAGCAGGGTTTCACATGATCACAGATGGCAGAGTAGTGCAATACTGGGAGAATTTGACGCAGAGAGCAGCAACACTGCAGGCTAGGAATGCACAATCTCTCAGCCAGCCAAGTTTGGACATGATGATGAGCACAGAGGCCAGAGGCTGGCAGGGTCTCATGAGATGGAAACCAGTAAGAGTGGTGTGGTCCTTCAGGCATCAACACTCAGATAACTGAGCTGCAGACTCGGAACATTTTAATCTCTGACCCTGATGAGCTTGGGCTCTGAGACCATGGATGCTGGAGGAGGTGTGTAGGACCAATACATGTGATTGCATTAAACTGTAGAGCTTCTGTGCAGCAAAGGAAACTATCAATAACCTTAACAGAGAGTCACAGAGTGGGAGAAAATTTTTGCCAGCTACTCTTCTAGAATATACTCAAGAAAGTCACAGCTAAGAAAACAACCCAATCAAAAAATGGGCAAAGGATCGAAATAGTCACTTCACAAAAGAAGAAATACAAATGGCCAATAAATGTATGAGGAAATGTTCTACATCATTAGCAATCAGAGAGATGCAAATCAAAACTACCCTGAGATTTCACCTAACTCCAGTCAGAATGGCAATCATCAAAAACACAAACAACAACAAATGCTGGTGAGGGTGTGGAGAAGTGGGAACACTAATACATTGTTGGTGGGATTGCAGATTAGTGCAACCACTTTAGAAAACAGTATGGAGAATCCTCAGATGAATGGGAATGAACCTACCATATGATCTAGCAATACCACTTCTGGGTATCTACCCAAAAGAATGGAAACCAAACTATCAGACTGATGCATGTGTATCTATGTTTAAAACTGCACAATTCACAATTGCCTAACTATGGAACCAGCCAAGATGTCCATTGACAGATGAATGGATTACAAAACTATGGTATATGTACACAATGGAATTTTACTCAGCCATAAAGAAGAACAAAATCATGTCATGTGCCAGGGAAATAGATGGAACTGGAAAACATTATGCTAAGTGAGATTAGTCAGTCACAAAAAGTAAAAAATTGTATGCTTTCTCTAATATGCGGAAGCTAGGGAGAAAGTGGGGCATAAGAGGGACTCTAGACGAAGGAGAAACCTTAGATGAACAAAGAAGGTGACTTAACTGAAGGTGATGGGGAGGGAGGAACACCCTAAGGCACATGATGTACTTTCACAAACATATCAAAGTCAATCACTGAACTGAACTTGAGAAGGAGGGAGGAGGAGGGAGTGGGGCGGGAATTGGGGAAGGGTTAAATGAGAAATGTGTGCATGTATGCCTTTACCAGCTTGTACCTAACAAAGATGTATGATTACAATGCACCAATAAAGAAATTAAAATAAAAAATAAAAGCAAAAAACTTAAAAAAATATTTACACAAAGCTTCTTGTTTTGACCTTTGAAATTTGGAGGTTATGTGGAATTAAATGGTTTTTACTTTGAAAAAAAAGGAAGAAAATTGTACACCATGACCAAATTTGTTTCATTCCAGGGATTCAAAGCTTTTTCAACATACATAAATCAATGCAGAGAACTAAGGACAAAAATCCTATGATAATCTCAATAGATGCTACAAAAGCATTACAAAACACAATACCCATTCATGTTAAAAATACTACAGAAAGTCTGAATAGACAAAGTTTACCTCAACATCATAAAGCAATATATAATAAACCTGAGTCTAACATCATATAGAATGGGGGAAAAACTTCTAAAATTTCCTTTAAAATCAGGATCAAAAGAAGGATGCCAACTATCACCACTCCTTTTCAATATAGCACTGGAGACTTTTGCCAGAGTGATAAGACAAGAGAGGGAAATAAAAGGAATGCAAATATAAAAGGAACTGAAATTATCTCTATTTGCAGATGACATGATCTTGAATTTAGAAGACCCCAAAAACTCAACGAAAAAACTTCTGGAGCTGATTAACAAATTCAGCAAAGTAGCAGGATATGAAACCAATCTATAAAAATCAGTAGCCTTTCTATATGCTAACCATGAATCCACTGAAAAAGAAATCCAGAAAACAATTCCATTCACAATAAACTCAAAAACAATGGTACACCAAGGAATTAATCTAACCAAGGAGGTAAAAGATCTCTACAATGAAAATTATAAAACACTGAAGAAAGACGTCAAAGAAGATCTTAGAAGATGGAAAGATCTCCCATGCTGTTGGATAGACAGAATAAATGTTATTAAAGTAGCTATTCTACCAAAAGTGCTCTACAGATTCAATGCAATTCCTATTAAAATACCAATGTCATTCTTCACAGAGCTAGAAAAATCATTCATAAATTTCATGTGGAAGAACCAAAAGATCCAGTATTGCCAAAGCAGTTTTCAACAATGAGAACCATGCAGGAATCATCACAATACCTGACTTCAAATTATACTACAGAGCGATAGTAATAAAAACAGGATGGCATTGGCACAAAAAAGGACACATAGACCAATGGAGCAGAATAGAAGATACAGAAACAAATCTATACACTTATAGCCAAGAGATATTTGACAAAGGTGCCAAAACGTACATTGGAGAAAAATAGCCAGTTCAACAAATGCTGTTGGGAAAATTTGTTATCCATTTGTAGAACAATGGAATTAAACTCCAACATCTTGTCCTGCACAAGAGTCAAATCAAATGGGTCAGAGATAAAATACTTTTAAATTACTAGAGGAGAGCAGAGGTCCAACACTCCAACATAGAGCCACTGGTAAAAATTTCCTCAATAAGACCCCCAAAGCACATGAAATTAAAGTGAGGATTAATAAATGGGATTGCATTAAATTAAAGAGTTTCTGTGCGGCAAAGAAAACCGAGAAACTTAATAGCCATCCAAATGGAGGAAGATCTTTTCCAGCTACTCCTCTGATAGATGACTAATATCTAGAATATACAAACAACTTAAGAGGCTTATCAATAAAAAAAAAAAACAACTAACAACTCAATCAAGAAATGGGCAAGTTAAGTAAATAGACAATTCACAAAAGAAGAAATATAAACTGTTAATAAGTATATGAAAAGTGTTCAACATTATTGGAAATCATAGAGATGCAAATCAAAACTACACTGAGATTCTATCTAATCCCAATCAGAATAGCAATCATCAAGAAGTCAAACAACAATAAATGCTTGTGAGGATGTGGGGAAGTAGAAACTCTTTTACACTGTTGGTGGAATTGGAAATTAGTGCAGCTGCTATGGAGATCAGTGAGGAGATTCCTCAGAAAACTGGGCATGTATTCACCATACAATTCAGCTATACCATTCCTGGGTGGCTTTCCAAAGGAATTGAAATCAGAATATTATAGCAATACATTTTTTTTGTGTGTGTTTGTTTGTTTGTTTTGTTTTTTTGTGGTACTGGGGATGGAACCTGGGGGCATTCTACCTCTGAGCTACAGCCCCAGCCCTATTTGTTTTTATTCTTTGTTTTGAAACAGGGTCTCACTAAGTTGCGGAAGGCCTCACTAAGTAGCTGAGGCTGGCCGCGAACCCAGATCCTCCAGTCTCAGCCTCCCATGTATATCCATGTTTATAGTAGCACAATTCACAGTGACCAAATTATGGAACCAACTTAGGTGTCCATCAACAGATGAATGGATCACAAAATTATGGGCTATACACACACTGGAAGTCTACTCAGTAATAAAAAAGAAGAAAATTATGTCATTTGCAGGAAAATGGATTGACCTGGAGAACATTATGTTAAGTGCGATTAGCCAGTCACAAAAAGTAAAGGGTCCTATGTTTTCTCTCATATGCAGAAGCTAGGGAGTAATCAGGATACAAGAGAGACTTTGGTTAATGGAGAAACCCCAGTGGAATAAGGGAGGTAGTCTAGGAAAGGGTGGTAGTGGAGGCAGGGGGAATTAACGAAAGAGGCACTTCCATTGACATTACGCACATATGTGAGAATACCAATGCTAATCTCAATATCATGTATGGAGAAGGGGAGGGAGTCGGGAGAGAGAGCAGGGTGGAAGCTCACTCAACACCTATGGAGATCAGTGAGGAGATTCCTCAGAAAACTGGGCATGTATTCACCATACAATTCAGCTATACCATTCCTGGGTGGCTTTCCAAAGGAATTGAAATCAGAATATTATAGCAATACATTTTTTTTGTGTGTGTTTGTTTGTTTGTTTTGTTTTTTTGTGGTACTGGGGATGGTATAGCTGAATTGTATGGTGAATACATGCCCAGTTTTCTGAGGAATCTCCTCACTGATCTCCATAGGTGTTGTGTGTGTTTGTCACTGTCACTCTGAACTTCATTATGACATGAGACTATGATGCATCAATATAATTATATATATATAAAGTAGATAAATTCCTAAACTCTCAGCCCCCCCCCAAAAAAAGTAAAAGAGAGGAAATTTGAAATGGAGGATCAATATTTTAAATGTCTTCATGTTTAATGTTTAATGTCTTTATGCCACAGCCAAGAGAGAAAGAAATTTCTTTTTTCTTCTTCTAGATATTTATAATCAGATTAAATTATGTAGGTTATGATGAAAAATATGCAGCATAATAAATCTTGTAGCCAGAAAGAGACCTTTAACATGTCCTATGATACTCCACAATTTGCATAAGTCTGATGGATATGAAGATGCATTGCATATGCTATTTTCCTTCTTCACTGAATTTAATTGGAATTCTGTGAGACAAAACTGAAACAGCAAATTCCTCTAAAATCAGTGATGTGAAAAGTGTTCTTTTTCTTTGTAAAACAAGGCCAACAAAATAAAACAAACTCATATTTTACAATACATTATTTTTCAGTTTCCAAAAGCCAATAGGAGCTATTTTGTTTGTTTTCATCATTCATGGGATAGGCAAAGTTTGAACATCATACAGTGGAATTAAAAGCATCACCAGCCAGGCATGGTGGAACATGCTTATAATCCATGGGAGGCTGAGACAGGAGGATCACAGGTTGAGTGGCCAGCCTCAGCTACTTAGTGAGGCCTTGTTTCCAAGTAAAGAACTAAAAATAGGGCTGGGGCTATAGCTCAGAGGTAGAATGCTCCTGGGTTCAATCCCTAGTACCTCAAAAAAAAAAAAAAAAGCATTACCATATATTTTTTACCATTTAGAAGAAGAATAAATATCCCTGGGGTGGGCAAGAAGAATGTGTTAAATTGGATTTTCATGATGCCAAGAAATACTTATCCCTTATTGTATCTAACCTAGTGGAAAATAAGAACGTTACGTTTGCATTTAAAGATATATTCTAGCTGGGCATAGTGGTGCATGCCTGTAATCCTAGTGTTTGGAAGGCTGAGACAGGGGGATCACAGGTTAGAGACCAGCCTCAGTAACTTATTAGCAACTACTGTGACAGCTAACAGCTAGCCTAAGCAACTTCAGCAAGCTTGGAGGTAGATTGTTCCTGGGTTCAATCCCCAGTACCAGAAAAAAATATATTTATGTACATACATATATATTTGCATTCTATAGATATACAGGAGAAAGCTTATGTTAGTTTTAGTATCATTATATTATATGGCTAGAGCACATCAATGTTTTCAATTTACTCTGGTATCTTTGTGAAATATACTTTCCAGCTTAGGATATGAATGGCTGTTAACAATATGAAACTAGATTACTGGTGTTTTGGTTTATCATATTAGTACAATATAAATGAGTCTATAGGAAAGGTTGAGAGAATAATGTAAGTAGTAGAATATAGCCTATTTTCTTTGGAATCCTTCACTTTACCTAGTTTTGATAATCTAACACAATGCACATTATCCAATATTCTGTTTGAATAACTCTTTGGTTTTACCATGTTACTATAAGAAAATAAAATGAAAATGAAATTGCTTTACTAAAAAGGTCACAGAAGGTCTGAAAGAAAATTTTATTATTATCTATTCTATTTTTCTTTCTAAAGTAAATTCTAATAGAAATATAGATACACAATATAGGTATACAAATTCTTTCTTAGAACTAGTAAGAGGTTCTAAGTAACACTTTTCTAATTTTTAACTTTGCAAAAGAATGCAATGCAAGGGCAGACAAATTTACAAAAGTTATCTCATAGTTAATTGAACAAAAGAAAATACTCTGGTTTTTTAACTTAGAATTTACAATCTTTAGTACATTTACATTGCTTTATTCAAATGTCTTTGTTTTTTCTAAAAGATATTCTAATATCCAAATATCTTTTGAGGTATGACTACTGGCCTAACAAGTGTAGTCATTGCTCTACTCTATATCTATAAAGGGTATGATCTCTTGAAAACAATTAAGCTCTAGTAAAAAACTCAGTGCCAACTACGGAAACAAGGAGATTTTAATGTTGATTAAGATCATAGACATGTTGAGTTCTTAATTTCAAAGTTCATTAACTCTTACTTTTATTAGGTCAACTATATTTTTTTATCCAGTAAGAAACACTGTTTTAATTTAAGTAAGAAATACGTGCTCATGAAGAAAATGATAGCATTAACTTTGTGGCATTCCATGGAAAAGAGACTGTGGGATACTTACGCCTTCTCTTGAATCTCTGGCCAGCCACAGAGCCACCTGGCAAATGGATAGAACATACATTTCCAAGCTAAACAAATAAAGGCTGATGCTGCCTGTTTTAAAGGCTACTTGCAGTTATCTTTCTAAAGTAAAAACAAAGACAGAAACCAAATTAACCCAAGCTTGACAACAGTGGTGGTTATATTCAAAGATGAGATTGGCATATTCTTTTCTTCAGCACTTTTACTATAACTGTCAACTACTTTATTTGGGTATTACTATTATTATTATTATTATTATTATTATTATTATTATTATTTGTCTCTGTAATTAGAATATAAGTTCCATGAGATGGTATTTGTCTAACTCAATGTTTCATTTCTCGTATTAGCAGAATGTTGGCACATGACAAATAGATCCATCAACTATACTTTACTTTTATCCTTATCTCAGTGGACTGCCATTTTTATAGAGTGCTTCAAGAAAGTTGTAGTCTAAGGAATTTAAAATTTGTTCATATTGACATAAAATCAGTACTTTCTGCTTCTTTGCAAAAAAAAAAAAAAAAAATATTACAAAGCAACAGGTAAGTGGAAAACAATATCACAAGGAACATATTAAGAGAAGACGACACAAGGAGAAAATGGATTGGTGATAGAATCCAACTGCTGTAGGTATTAGAAAAATAAAAAAAATTATACTTTTAAAAATTAGTATGAGCACCTTGAAGGACAATAACAGTATCTTTTATTTGCATCGAATCAGGAGGATGGGCTATAGCTGGAAGTTGGAGGCTCCATCTACTTTACTTGACTCCACAGAGTAAATGTGGCTGAGTGAAATGTCACACAGACAAGCCATATTTGCAGAGTGCAGTGTTTCTCTGTGGACTAGAAAAGAAAACAATATTTGAACTGTTGTGGTGTGTGCGGGTTAGCACCTATTTCAACTGTTTAGAAAATAATAAAGGCTTCATAAACTCTCACAAAATTTCCAATATCATAGGAAAACTACAAAATGACCTGGAATAAGAAACTGGCCTTTAGCTTTCCCATAAGCTTCCTTCAAAGAGCTGCTTCAGAAAACTAGCAAACAGAGCCGGGCGTGGTGGCACACGCTTGTAATCCCAGCATTCAGGAGGCTGAGACCAGAGGATCCAGGTTCGAGGCCAGCCTCAGCTACCTAGTAAGGCACTTTGCAACTTAGTGAGACCTGGTTTCAAAATAAAGAATAAAAAATAGGGCTGGGGATATAGCTCGGAGGTAGAAGGCCCCTGAGTTCAATCCCCAGTACCGCAAAAAAAAAAAAAAAAAAACCAAACAAACAAACAAAAAAACTAGCAAACAAATGAAAACCTTTAATAATCAATAATTGAAAAGGATCAGTACAGAAACTATACAGAGATTCTTTAAAAAGGATAAAAGAAAAGCAAAGAAAGTAATAGATGAAGAACACTCATCAGAAAACTATTACCATGAAGCAGGTAAATATCATGAACAAATATTTTGCCATGAATTTAAATAAATAAAATGAATTAATTGCCATTTAAAATATATACATATGTGTATGTATATATACTGTATATATACATATATGTATTCAAGCATTGAAGTGCTTCCTTCATTAGTTACCCCTCCCCCCACCAACTGGGGTTTCTCCTCCATTATCTAAAGTCCCTCTTGTATCTCAGTTACTCCCTAGCTTCTGCCTATGAGAGAAAACACATAACCCTTCAGTTTTGTGACTCGCTAATCTCATTTAACATAATGTTCTCTAAATCTATCCATTTTTCTGTAAATGATATAATTTTGTTCTTATTTATTGATGAGTAGAATTCCATTGTGTGGATAGCCTATAATTTTGTAATCCACTCATCTGCCGATGGAAACCTTGGCTAGTTGCATAATTTGGCTATTATAAATTGTACTGCTATATACATGGATATGTATGAATCACTATAATGTTCTGATTTCAGTTCCTTTGGAAAGACACCACGGAGTAGTATAGCTGGATCAGATGGTGGATCCATCCCAGTTTTCTGAGTCTCATTGAAAAGGAAAACCAAAGAAAGGAGATCACAGTAGATGAAACATATCAATGAAGATTTGGCATATGTAAAACAATGGATCAGAGGGGGAAAAAAAGGAATACAGGATAACCAGCACAAAAAGAAACCAAGTAATGATGGGAAAAATATGAGATTTATAAGAGGTATAACAAAAACATACAGGTATAAAAATGTTGAAAGTATTTAAGGACTGATTTTTCTATGTCTGTGAGGAGCGTCCTTGGCAATTTCATGGGTATTGCATTGAATTTGTAGATCAGTTTTGGGAGGATGGCCATTTTGATGATATTTATTCTGCCTATCCAAGAGCATGGTAGATCCTTCCATCTTCTAAGGTCTTCATCAATTTCCTTCTTCATTTTTCTATAATTTTCCTTATAGAGGTCTTTAATCTCCTTGGTTAGGTTTATCCCCAAGTATTTTATTTTTCGGGGTGCTATTGTGAGTGGGATTGCCTTCTGGATTTCTTTTCCGATTGATTTGTCGTTGGCATATAAAAAGGCTTCTGATTTTTTAA
>PVLC010044946.1:0-11977 GCA_004027655.1 Graphiurus murinus | reverse complement strand
GTACTGGGGGTTGAACTCCGGGGCATTCTACCTCCGAGCTATACTCCCCAGCCCTATTTTTTATTCTTTTATTTTGAAACCGGGTCTCACTAAGTTGCGGAGTGCCTCACTTAGGTAGCTGAGGCTGGCCGCGAACTCGGATCCTCTGGTCTCAGCCTCCCGAATGCTGGGATTACAAGCGTGCGCCACCACGCCCGGCCTAATCTCTAGATATTTTTTATCTTTCCAACTGTAATTCTATACTCAATCAACAATAATTTACCATTTTCCCCTCCTGTAATCCCCGGCAACCACTATTTGACTGTTTTGTCTCCATGAGTTTGACTACTGTAGGTACCTTATGTAAGAGGAACAGTAAGATATTTATCTTTTTGTGACTGGCTTATAAGACTTAGCATAATGTCTTCAAAGTTCATCTATGTTATAGCATGTCTCCAAATTCCCTTTCTTTTTAAGGCTGAATAACATTCCACTGTATGTGTATACCACATTTTGTTTATCCATTCACCTGTTAGTGGACACTTGAGTTGGAGTTGCTTCCACCTTTTAGGTATTATGAATAATGCTGCTATGAGCATGAGTGTAAAAAGAAAATCACACGCCCTGCTCAACTCTGTTTCCTAATACATAAACAGTGATAACATTTGCTCCATCCTGTATCATGGAGATACAATGAAAAGGAAGTAGTTATAATAAGAAAGTGATGGCAGAGCCGGGCGTGGTGGCGCACGCTTGTAATCCCAGCATTCGGGAGGCTGAGACCAGAGGATCCAGGTTCGCGGCCAGCCTCAGCTACCTAGTGAGGCACTCCGCAACTTAGTGAGACCTGGTTTCAAAATAAAGAATAAAAAATAGGGCTGAGGGTATAGCTCAGAGGTAGAATGCCCCTGAGTTCAATCCCCAGTACCGCAAAAAAAAAAAAAAAAAAAAAGAAAGAAAGAAAGAAAGTGATCGCAGTTAAGACCCATTATACCCATGCTTGTAATCACAGCATTTGGAAGGCTAAGACCAGAGGATCTGGGTTCTCGGCCAGCCTCAGCTACCTAGTGAGGCACTCCAAAACTTAGTGAGACCCGGTTTCAAAATAAAGAATAAAAAATAGGGTTGGGAGTATAGGTCGGAGGTAGAATGCCCCTGAGTTCAATCCCCAGTACCGGAAAAAAAAAAAAAAAAAAAAAAGACCCATTATACAATTCTCTAGGGGTTAGTTTTTCTCAAAATGGCTACATATAATTGAAATGATAAGTAACATAAACTTGTTGATGAACCAGACTATATATAAATTTAAGACACAATTACTTTTACTAATGAGTCTTATGCAGGAAAGGAGAAGAGGAAGGGAAGCATTAAGCAGCTAATTCTATTCTAAAGCAAGGTGGGAAAAATATACTGAGCTTTACAGTGATCCTGAAAGATGAAATTTGTACATCAAATTCTTTAAATTGGCTAGGCACGGTGGTGCACATCAATAATCTGTACTTGGGAGGCTGAGACAGGAGTATCAAGGCCAGCCCAGACAATTTAGCAAGACCCTCAGCAACTTCAAGAGACCCTGTTTCTAAATAAAAAATAAGGCCAGTGATGCTTGCCCATAAACCCAGTACTTAAGAGGCTGAGACAGGAGGATCTCAGGATCAAGGCCCACCTCAGCAATGTAGGCAAACTCTCAGCAACTTAGTGAGATCCTGTTTCATAAGAAGAAATAAAAAGGGTTGAAGGTGTAGCATGGAGGTAGAATGCCCCTGGACTCAATCCCCATTACAAAAAAAAAAAAAAAAAAGTACACACACACACACAAAGAGAAATGCAGTTAGGATAGGAATGGTCTCTTCATTTCTCCTCTCTGCAGTACTGGGGATGGAACCTGGGGGCATTCTACCTCCAAGTTACAGCCCCAGCCCTATTTTTTTTATTCTTTATTTTGAAACAGGGTCTCACTAAGTTGTGGAGAGCCTCACTAAGCAGCTGAGGCTGGCCTCGAACTCAGATCATCCAGTCTCAACCTCCCAAATGCTGGAATTCCAAGGAAGTGTCACCACGCGGGGCTCTCCTCTTATTTATGTAACTGAGAAAGTCTAGATTTGTTTGTAGAGCCAACAAGTAGAAATGAACACAACTGCACTGCAAAAAGGGATATAGATATCTCATGGGTTTAACACCAGTATTGACTTTCTGTGAAAAGTTTCCAGTTTAAGAAATCAAGAAACAGACGCTTGTAATCCCAGCATTCGGGAGGCTGAGACCGGAGGATCTGGGTTTGCGGCCAGCCTCAGCTACCTAGTGAGGCACTCTGCAACTTAGTGAGACTCAGTTTCAAAATAAAGAATAAAAAATAGGGCTAGGGGTATAGCTCGGAGGTAGAATGCCCCTGAGTTCAATCCCCAGTACCGCAAAAAAAAAAAAAAAAAAAAAAAGAAATCAAGAAACAATTATTCCAATTGATAAAACAAACTAAGAAAACCTTGCTGTCTAGTCCTTGGGCCTGGTTGAGGGCCACCTACCTGTTTTGAAAAGGAGTGGAAAACGTTAATACTCGTCCCTTCTCTTCAGGTAAGATATTGTTTTAAATGATTTTATTCTTGGGGTTTACCAAACACAGGCACTTGCAAATTAAATATTTTCTTTAAATCGTGGCAGTGCTGTGCACGGTTAGATTTTTGGCCCCTGTGACCAATCCCTTGATTTCTAACTAACAGTTCAAGGACTGCATGATCAATACAAAGTGGTTCACTTTCTTATTTTTAGTAAATCGAATCCAAGGTCATTCGTATTTTTTATTTTTATTCATTTATTTTTGTGTGTGGTACTGGGGATTGAACCCAGAAGCATCCTACATTTGAGCTACACCCCCGGCCCGGTTTTTTTTTGGAAATAGGGTTTCACTAGGTTGCTAAGGGCCTCACTAAGTTGCCTAGGCTGGCCAAGCACTGGGATACAGGCGTGGGCCGCCGCGCCCGGCTTAGTTTTTGTTTTGAAAGACGGTCTTGCTAAGTTGCTGAGGGCCTCGCTAAGTGGCCGAGGCTGGCCTGGCACTTGAGATCTTCCAGTCTCAGACTCCCAAGTACTCAGACCACAATCATGTGTCACCACACTCGGTTAGGGGGTTCACATCTTTAGCTTGGACGATAACTTCACTCCGAAGAAAAGAAATGAACTGTCTTTCCCAGCCATTGACCTCGCTAGCTGAGAATCTGGAGTCGTGATTTTCCCAGCAAGGGCAGGTCGGGGACGAAATGTATGCCAATTTCTCCTCACTGCCTCTCATCTAAGGAAAAAGACGAGTTTCTGAGAAGCAAATGGATGCAGAGAAGTAACCAGAAAGGGCTCAAATGGGTCTCTTCCTTGCAGCGGCAGAAGGCAAGACCTCCAGGTGGGGGCGATCTCCCTCCCGGGGACCCCGGGGGCAAAGCAGAGGAAAGCCGGCCAACGCCTTCCTCCCCTCGGGCGGCTTCCTGCTGGTCTGGGACACCGGGCCCTAGTCCTGGGAACTGCCGCGCGGAAGGAGCAGCGCCAGCGCAGCCCGGGGCACTTTCACAACAGCGCCGGCGGCGCCGAGGGACGGCGAGCCGCCGCGAGGCTGGGGAGCAGAACGCGGGAAGGAGACGTGCGCCCCACACCTCCGGGCCTGGCCCTACCTGCCCAGCTCCCGCAGGGCCGGGATCATGGAGGCCAGCTCCAGGCCATGCTCGGCCATGCTGAGCCCACACGCCGCAAGTCAAGCACGCCGCGGCGGGGTCCCGGCGTCTCCGCGGCGGCCTCGGGTGGGAAGGCGCGGCTCCGGACGGCGTCCCGCGCGGCCCAAAACTCGCTCCGGAAGTCGCGGCGGGTCCCGCTCGCCGGACGCAGGTTCCGGTCGGCTTAGGACCCGGGGGAAGCCGGGAGGCCGCGGGGGGCGGGGCCGGGGGCGGGGCCAGGACGAGCCGGGGGCGGGGCCGAGGCGGGGCGTGCTCTGGCTGGGGTTCTCCCGGGCGCCAGGCGCCGGCGGGTTTGGATTTTGAGCCTTTGGCTAGGCTAAGCTAGACACCCCGATTAGGGGGCTGACGGCTCCTTCGCTTCACAAGTGTCAGACCTGAGGCGATTTAACAACCAAAGGCCAAGACGAGAGCCCAAGTTTCCCCGGGCTACACGCCCTAGTTTTCTAAGCGTTGCTCGTTTTGCCACCGCGCAGGTCGTCTTTTCTCAGATCCAGGGCAGAGAATGGGCTCCTTGTCCTGTTTCACCAGTTATTTGTTATTGCTTTGTTGTTGTTGTTTTGTGCGGTACTGGAGATCGAACTCAGGGGCATTTTTACCTCTGAGCTACACCCTCAGCCCTATTTTTATTCTTTATTTTGAAACAGGGTCCCACCAAGTTGCAGAGAGCCTCTTGAAGTAGCTGAGGCTGGCCGCGAACCTACGATTCTCCGATCTCAGCCTCCCAAGTACTGGGATTACAAGCGTGCACTACTTCCCCAGGCTACCGATGATTTTCATGACTAAAGAATGTTTGACCAGTCTCGTCCTCTCACCCTGGACTCGGGATTGAATCCAGGGTGCTGTATCACTGAGCTACATCTCCAGCCCTTTTTATTTTTTTTTTTTATTTTGAGACAGGGTCTCGCTGAGTTTCCCAGGTGAACTTGTGATCCTCAGCCTCCCAAGTTGCTGGGATTACAGGTGTGCACCACTGTACCCAGCTCTAGTACTACATTCGAACGTGCAAAATGTAAATTTGGACATAATACAACGGTCAGTTGGTTCCAGTGTTCCTCTCTTTTATCACTTGGGGAAATAAATCGGGGAGGAGAGGGTGAAGGAGGAAGCAGGTTGCTGTGGGTGTGTCCTAGTGTTCCTGGTATTTCCTAAACTAGGTATGCCAGATCAAGATGACAAAGGAGCCAGGCTTGGTGGTGCACGCTTGTAATCCCAGTTACTTGTGAGGCTGAGACCCGAGGATCCGGGTTCGCCGCCGGCCTCAGCTACTTAGTGAGGCTCTCCGTGACGTAGTGAAACCCTGTTTCAAAATAAAGAATAAAAAATAGGGCTGGGGGTGTAGCTCAGAGGTAGAATGCCCCTAGGTTCAACCCCCAGTACCAGAAAAAAAAAAAAAAAAAGACAAAGGAGCACCAATGAAAATTCTGGAGATTTCAGTCAGTTGTATGGAATTGTCCCAATTAATGATTAAACTACACAACAGCCAAATCATGGGACCAGCCTAGGTGTCCATCAGCAGATGAGTGGGTTATAAAATTACAGGCTGTATACACAGTGGAATTCTACTCAGCCATAAAGAAGAACAAAAGTATATGTCATTTGCAGGAGAGTGGGTGGACTTGGAGAGCATTATGTTAAGTGAGGTTAGCCAGTCACAGGAAGTGAAGGGTCCTATGTTTTCTGTCATATATGGAAGCTAGGGAGTCATCGAGAAACCCCAGTGGAGCAAGGGAGGGGTGTGGGAGAGGATGGTGGTGTGTGTAGGGTTGAGGGGGAATTAATGAAGGAAATATTTCCATTAGTGGTATGTACATATATGAAGTTTTCCGTGCTAATCTCGGTATTATGTGTGGGGAAAGGGAGGGAGCCGAGGGGAAGCTCACCAAGTGCTGTATCACTCTGAACTTCATTATGATTTGAAACTACAATGCACCAGTTAAAGTCGATATAAAAATTTTGAACTGTTACTATGAAAAAGCACCACTAGGTGGCACTGCAACACCATTGAATCGGAAATGGACTTGGTTCTCAGCCAGATGCCCAAACTCCTGGTTGGTTAGCTGTGCAGGTTCTGGCAGAACATGTTGTTGAGGTTCTCCTCCAGTTATGGTAATATGTCAAGATTTTGCTGTATAATGCACATTATAAAGAATATAATAAAGTAGAAGTCTTAAAGAAATGAGATTATAAAGTTTTACAAATTTCTTTCTATACTTGAGTAGGCTGTAATAGAAGTCTTGGTACACACTTAGTAATTTGCATTTTTAACACGGTCCTAAGTGATGCAGATATTGTTTGGAGTTGTGTTGTGACTTTTCAAAATCTAAACATGATGATTTCATTCCCCTTCTTCAATAGCCTCAATATGAATTGAATAGTCAAACACAGATTAAGGTTCAAAGGGGGCACATATCTGTTGGTTCTCACTGGGTAAATCCTCAAATAATGGACAATATAACTACAAGTCAACATTCTGAAACTTAATCAAACAAAATAAATGATCAGCTACAGCCAACCTGCACTAATGGTCTTGTCTCATTTAAGTAGAAACACTGCAAAAGCCTAATACAAAACACCAGAAACATTTAGTTCTCATAAAGTAACCTACACTATTTAAGAATCTTAACAGGAATGTCATTTGTCCTCCTGTCCTTGTGTTAGTTTCTCCATCTATGAATACTATGGTGTAGAACTAGAACGCCGCTGTATTTTGGAGACAACTCTGAATAAGGACTTGGACTATTTCCCACCCATCTAAGAGCATCTTATCAATGTAATGAGTTACTGTTTGGAATCATTATTTTTACTTTTTTCAAATACTTTGTCCTGCTGTTATCCTCCAAGTAACTCTAAGCAAATAAATCACAAAAAGAGAGGCTTGCAAGTTTTCCAGCTTAAGCACACATCAGAACCACCTGGAGGGCTCCGCAAAGAAGATCATTGAAAACCGTTCCCAGAGGTTCTGGTTTAATAGGTCTGAAAGGAAATTCAAAAATTTTTTTCTTGTAGTGCTGGGAATAGAACTCAGAGGGCTTTTACCTGAGCTACACACCAGCCCCTTTAAATTCTTTTCTTTTCTTTCTTTCTTTTTATTTTATTTTGAAACAGGATCTCACTAATTTACCACATGGTGGCCTTGAACCTGTAACCCTCCTGTCTCAGCCTCCTGAGTACAAGTATTACATGTGTGCACCACTGTGCCTGGCAAAATTCGCACTTTTTTTTTTTTTCTTTAATGATACTGGGGATTGAATCTAGGGGCATTCTACCTCCCAGGTATACCCTCAGCCCTTTTATTTTTTATTTTTGTTTTTTTGAAACAGGGTCTCCCTAGGTTGCTGAGAGTCTCACTATGTTGCTGTCCTCCTGCCTCAGCTTCCAAAGGACTGGGATTACAGGCATGCACCACCAGGTTCAGTTTAAAATTTGTACTTTTTTTTTTTTTTTTTTTTTTTTGCAGTACTGGGAGTTGAACTCAGGGGCATTCTACCTCTGAGCTATACCCCCAGCCCTATTTTTTATTCTTTATTTTGAAACCGAGTCTCACTAAGTTGCGGAGTGCCTCACTAGGTAGCTGAGGCTGGCCGCAAACCCGGATCCTCCAGTCTCAGCCTCCCGAATGCTGGGATTACAAGCGTGCACCACCACGCCCGGCTTAAAATTTGTACTTTTAAACAAGCTTCTAGGTAATGTTGATGCTGCTTGTGCATTGATCACACTTTGAGACAGAGCAGTGGTTCTTAAACTTTCTATGCATTGAAATTCTGTGGGTAGGAAGCTTTTTAAAACGTATCTGAAGCCAGGTGTGGTGGTGCATGCTTGTAATCCCAGTATTTGGGAGGCTGAAACAGGAGGATCACAGGTTTACCACTAGCCTGAGCTACTTAGTGAGGCCCTCTGAAACTTAGTGAGACCCTGTTTCAAAATAAAGAATAAAAAATAGGGCTGGGGGTGTAGCTTGGGGGTAGAATGCTCCTGGGTTCAATTCCCAGTACTGAAAAAAAAAATGTATCTGTGGACTCCCAGGGATTCTGGTTTGATTGGTTTTGGGCATTTCTCTATTGACCAGCAATTTTAAGCCTCTACTCACATATCTATTGATCATTTGAAAAATTACCTGTTTATCAGTTTTGATTTGGTGGTGTCTTTTTTAATTAATTTTTTTATTAATTGGTACATTGTAATCATATATCGTTGTTAAGTACAAGCTGATAAAGGCATATATACACACATTTCTCATTTAACCCCTTCCCCAATTCCCACCCCACTCCCTTACCCTCCCTCCTTCTCAAGTTCAGTTTAGTGATTGACTTTGATATATTTGTGAAAGTACATCATGTGCATTAGGGTGTCCCCTCTCCCGTCCATCACCTTCAGTTAAGTCAACTTCTTTGCTTATCTAGGGTTTCTAGATAAGCATCCGCATATCAGGGAGAACATATTCTTTTTCACTCTTTATGATTGACTAATCTCACTTAACATAATGTTTTCTAGTTGCATCCATTTCCCTGAAAATAACATGATTTTGTTCTTCTCTATGGCTGAGTAAAAAGTAAAATTCCATTGTGTACATATCCCATAGTTTTGCAATCCATTCATCTGTTGATGGACATCTTGGTGGTGGTATCTTTGTGTGTGGGTGTGTGTGTGTGTGTGTGGTACTGGGGATTGAACTCAGGGACATTCTACCTTCGAGGTATACCCCCAGACCTATTTTTTATTCTTTATTTTGAAACAGGGTCTCATTAAGTTTCGGAGGGCCTCACTAGGTAGCTAAGGCTGGCTGCCAACCCAGATCCTCCTCTGGTCTCAGTCTCCCAAATGCTGGGATTACAAGCATGCGCCACTACGCTCAGCTGGTGGTGTCTTTTTTGTTTGTTTTTGCATTACTGGGGATTGAACTCAGGGGCATTCTACCTCCGAGCTACACCCCCAGCCCTATTTTTTATTCTTTATTTTGAAACAGGGTCTCACTAAGTTGCAGAGGGCCTCACTAGGTAGCTGAGGCTGGCTGCAAACCCGGATCCTACAGTCTCAGCCTCCCAAATGCTGGGATTACAAGCGTGCGCCACCACACCTGGCTGGTGGTGTCTTTTTAAATGATGTGTAAGAACAGTTAATGCAGTATGGATCTTAACCCTTTTCTGATGATTTATATGGTGTGTGTGTCTGTGTGTGTCTGTGTGTGTATGTGTGTGTATGTGTGTGTGTCACTGGGGATTGAACCCAGGGGCATTTTACTTTCAAGCTAAACCCCAAGCCCATTTTATTTTTATTTTGAAACAGGGTCTCACTAGATTGCCGAGAGTCTCACAAGCTGCTGAGGCTGTCCTCAAACCTGCAATCCTCCTGTCTCAGCCTCCCAAGTACTGAGATTTTAAGTATATGCCACCACGTCTGGTTCTGATTTATATTCTAAGAGTATTTGTCTTAATCTGTTACTTGGCTCTTGTCATATAGGAATTTTAATTTTTTATATCAAAACTGTTCATTGTTTCCTTTATGGCTTCTGGGTTTTGAGTCATGCTTAGGGAAATTAACCACAGGGTTAAAAATGTACTCTCTCTCTCTCTCTTTTTTTTTTTGGAGAGGAGGGAGAGAGGCTTGAACTGAGGACTGAACCCAGGGACTCATAACATGCTAGGCAAGCACTCTTCTACTGAGCTGCATCCCCAGCCCCTTTTTATTTATTATTTTTTAAAATTAGAGACAGAGTCTTGTTAAGTTGCCCTGGCTGGCCCTGAACTTGTGATCCTCTTGCCTCAACCTCCTAAGCAGCTGGGATCCCAGGCATGCATCACGGTGTCCAGCCTTCCCTGTGCTCTCCACCAAGAGTTTCGTGCTTCAGTTTCCTAATATCAGTTTCCTCATTTATCTACAGATCATTTTTGAAGAAGGAAACTGTTTTCACAGATGGATAGTGCATATGCCGGGACTGAAGTCCCTTTTGTTAGTTTAAGAATAAAGGGAGCCCGGCGTGGTGGCACACGCTTGTAATCCCAGTACTTGGGAGGCTGAGACAGGAGGATCCGGGTTCATGGCCAGCCTCAGCTACTTGGTGAGGCTCTCTGAAATTTAGTGAGACCTTGTTTCAAACAAAGAATAAAAAATAGGAGCCGGGCGTGGTGGCGCACGCTTGTAATCCCAGCATTCGGGAGGCTGAGACCGGAGGATCTGGGTTCGTGGCCAGCCTCAGCTACCTAGTGAGGCACTCCGCAACTTAGTGAGACTCGGTTTCAAAATAAAGAATAAAAAAAAAAAAAAAATAGGGCTGGGGGTGTAGCTCAGAGGTAGAATGCCCCTGAGTTCAATCCCCAGTACTGAAAAAAAAAAAAAATAGGGCTGGGGGTGTAGCTCGGAGGTAGAATGCCCCTAGGTTCAGCCCCCAATACTGCAAAATAAACAAATAAAATAAAAATAAATTTAAAAAAAGAAAAAAGGAATTGAGGGGGGTGTAATGGTGCATGCCTGTAATTCTAGTACTTGGAAGGCTGAGATAGGAGGATCCCATATTCGAGACCTGCCTCAGCAGCTTAGTGAGACCTTCAGCAACTAAGCGAAACCCTATTTCAAAATAAGAAAGGGAAGTGGGCGTGGTGGCGCACACTTGTAATCCCAGCATTCAGGATGCTGAGACTGGAGGATCCGGGTTCCCGGCCAGCCTCAGCTACCTAGTGAGGCACTCCATAACTTAGTGAGACCCTGTTTCAAAATAAAGAATAAAAAACAGGGCTGGGGGTATAGCTCGGAGGTAGAATGCCCCTGAGTTCAATCCCTAGTACCGCAAAAAAAAAAAAAAAGGAAAGGGCTAGGGGTATAGCTCAGAGGTAGAATGGCCCTGGATTCAATCCCTAGTACAGATAGATAGATAGATAGATAGATAGATAGATAGATAGATAGATAGATAGATAGATAGATAGAATGAAGGAGTTTGTTAAGAGACAGAGATAATATACAGATTACTTGGGACCTGTCTACTTCATCACAAGTGGTCTTTCCATTTGCTGACTCTGAAAGGATCCGGAAAGCGCAGGAGGAGGAATCTGTCACAGAGGGGCCCTGCCTTGCCTCCGCCCTCATATGATTCAAACTGGAATCCAAGTCTTACAGGACGTGGTGGGGCCTGAGTCATATTGGGAATCTGGTAGCTCCAAGCGAATGTGGGAAATACTGGTTTGTTTTGGGCTTTTGGGATGGCGCCCAAGAAGACAGCTGGGTGACCCGTGCCTGGTATCTGTGAAGACGCTGCTGACTCGTCCCTCACGCTTCGATTATGTCGAAATGCTGTCATTTTCATGCATTAAATACAGCATAGAGTAAATGATATTCGGGGACAATCTGCAGTCTCTACCACTCTCCACAGCCCTTTTTCTTTTATAACTTACTATTTCAGTGAATGTCTTACTTTACTTTACTTTTTTTTTTTTGGTGGTGCTGGGGATTGAACCCAGGTACAGTCTACCTTTTTTTTTTTTTTTTTGCGGTACTGGGGATTGAACTCAGGGGCATTCTACCTCCGAGCTATACCCCCAGCCCTATTTTTTATTCTTTATTTTGAAACAGGGTCTCACTAAGTTGTGGAGTGCCTCACTAGGTAGCTGAGGCTGCCCACGAACCCGGATCCTCCGGTCTCAGCCTCCCAAAGGCTGGGATTACAAGCGTGCGCCACCACACCCGGCGACAGTCTACCTTTGAGCTACACTCCCAGCCCCTTTTATTTTTTGTTTTGAAACAGGGTTTTGCTGGGTTGCTGAGAGTCTCACTACATTGCTGAGGCTGGCCTCGAACTTGATATCCTCCTGTCTCAGCCTCCCAAGTATGGGGATTACAAGTGTGCAACACCACAACCTGCATGATTTTCCTTTTTTCCGGTGAGGATGGGCAGTGTGTGAAAGGAGAAAGGAGAGTGTGATAAGCTGCCCGGATCATCCTTCCTTCTAACCTCAAAAGCCATTGTTTCTGCTACGACCTGTTAGGCTGACTTTGTTTTGGGTGAACTATTTTGTGTGTGTGTGTGTGTGTGTGGTACTGGGGATTGAACTCAGAGGCATTCTACCTCCGAGCTATACCCCCAGCCCTATTTTTTTTTTTTTTTTTTTTTTTTTTTGCGGTACTGGGGATTGAACTCAGGGGCATTCTACCTCCGAGCTATACCCCCAGCCCTATTTTTTATTCTTTATTTTGAAACAGGGTCTCACTAAGTTGTGGAGTGCCTCACTAGGTAGCTGAGGCTGCCCACGAACCCGGATCCTCCGGTCTCAGCCTCCCAAAGGCTGGGATTACAA
>PVLC010044945.1:0-11984 GCA_004027655.1 Graphiurus murinus | reverse complement strand
AAGTAAAGTGACCCTTACTTTAGCTCTAGTTCTGGCTTCCTCTTTCTTTCCTTTTCAACCTATGGTCCACCACACCTGCAGGCCAAAGGGACTGGTTATAGGTTCCGAGATGACGTGCAGGAGTCGTGCGTGTGCACGCATGCGCATATGCCCCGGTGGTGTGCCCTGTGCCCTGCTCTGCTGAGAAACCCCCATGTCGAGCCTGCAGCCTCCTCCACTTGAGGATGAAGATTTTCTCCACCGTGTGTCTCTCTTCTCCCTGGGCTGCTGTTGGCAGTCAACCACAGAGTTTTCATCTTCAGAGACAAGTGGCCCTTCAGAATGATTTGAGATCATCTTTGGGAAACTCTGGTTTTCGTTTGAAACTATGCTGAGGGGCATGGAACATTGGTCAAGGAATACACATTTCTGTCTGAGACTGTTGTTACTCCTCTTTGAAGAAATATGGACTCTTTTGACTACTACCTATGTTGCTGTGTGTGTGTTGGGGGAGGATACTTGGGATTGAACCCCGGGGCATTCTACCTCTAGCTACACCCCAGCCCTATTTTTATTTTTATTATGAAACAGAGTCTTGCTAGGTTGCTGAGAGCCTCACTACTTTGTTGAGGCTGTCCTTAGAGAACATGTAGGATCCCACTGAGGACTCTCCACCAAGGCACACCCTACTAGCTAGAATCTTAGATAGCACCCAGGGAGAAGATGCCCAATAGATACCAAGTGTGTGTGTAGGAGGGAACTGGGGATTGAACCCAGGGGCATTCTACCTTTGAGCTATACCCCCAACTCTTTTCATTAATTAATTAATATATTTATTTTTGTGGTGCTGGGGATTGAACCCGGGGGTATTCTACCACCGAGCTACACCCAAGCCTTTTTTTTGAAACAGAGCCTCGCTAAGTTGCTGAGACTGGCTTGGAGCCTGTGATCCTCCTGTCTCAGCCTCCCAAGTATTGAGATTACAGGTATGCTCCAACGTGCCCTGGCGATATTACTACTACGATTATTATTATTATTATTATTATTGTTGTTGTTGTTGTTGTTGTTGTTGTTGTTGTCTTGAAATGCCCCAACCCCTGTCGTATGTAAGAAAGGTGTCTAACAATCTAACACCCTGCTTCCCTGAGGGTCTCCAACACCCTTCCTTTCCCCTAAAGGCCCCCAGACACTTGGCAGTGTGTCCTGTAACAAAAGGACCTGAGATGCCAGTAGTCCAGGGGCTTCCGGATTGGAGTGGGAGGGCCCTGTCCAAGGCGGGCCTATGGGAGTCTCCGAGTGCTCTGAGGTCAGCATCCTAAAGCCAATCAACCCAGAGGCGCTTGGAGCTCTCCAGGGTCCTGATCGGCCGAGGGCGCCCAGAACACTGCAGTTATCCTAATACGTTGCTCTGTCTCTGTGTTGGTGGTAGAATTGCTCATGTTTGCCACGTCTAGACAAAGAATGAGTGTATAGGAAAAGAAGTGCGTTGGGAGCAAGGCACACCTAGTTAAAACCTCTAACACCCTCGTGAGCTTGATCATGTAAGCCTCCTTCACCTACCAAACAGGAGGGATAATACCTCTCTGGTGGGCTCTGTGGATATGCCAGGTCAATGCAGATGCCCATTAAATGGGTGTTTCTCTGCCCAAGCTTAAGGTCTCCGAGAAGCACCTTCTAAGCTAGAATATTGATCACAACAGCATAGACTCTAGGGTCCCTCAGGTCAAGCCCAAATGCCAGTTCCATTTCCTTCTGATTTTGTGAGTGACTTAACCACTCTAGCCTCAGTTTCCTCATCTGTAAAGCAGGGCTAATACTGCATACTTAATAGAGCTTGACAAGCTGGGTGCAGTCGTGTACGCCTGTAATCCCAGTACTCGGAAGGCTGAGACAGGAGGATATCAGAGTTGAGACCAACCTCAGCAACTTAGCAAGAACCTCAGCAACTTAGTGACACCCTGTTTCAAAGCCAAAAAATTTAAAAAAAGGGCTGGGGTTGTAGCTCAGAGGTAGAATGCCCCTGGGTTCAATCTCCAGTAACACACACACACACACACACACACACACACACACACACACACTAGGATTTAACAGCTGGAATTTAGCAAGTATCCAATAATGATTTGTGGATTTGGACTGAATTTTTAGGTGATAATTTTATTTATTTATTTATTTATTTATTTATTTATTTATTTATTTATTTATGGTACTGGGGGTTGAACCCAGAGTCATTATACCTTTATGCTACCACCACCCCCCAACACTTTTTATTTCTTGTTTTAAAACTGGGTCTTGCTAGGTTGATGAGAGTATCACTGTGTTGCTGAGGCTGGCCTCAAACCTGTGATCCTCCTGTCTCAGCCTCCCAAGTACTGGGATTACAGGCATGGGCCACCATACCTGACTTCCTTTTCTTTTAAAAGCATAATTAAATTTGAAATTCACCCCTTACCTGGCAGCAGAGTTCTCTGAGCCCCACAAAAAAAGGGGCAGGTGGTAAATAGGAGCAGATGATTCTGTTCCAGATGGCAGTGAGAAATGAAATTATTAACAGACTTGCATCGGGTGGAGTAGGTAAAACCACCATGGGAACACCATCACTCCTTGGCGGAATCTAAGACATGTGGCCATCGGTGTTTCATGGCTGTAATCCCAGCGGAAGATCTATTCTCAAAAGGGCAAGGCCCTGGGCCATTGTGACAGGACAACATAATTGTCCCCAAGTTATTTTTCATGTTTCCGTATTCAAGAGGGAAAAGGAATGAAGCACAGGTGTCTGCGATCCCTGGAACTTTCCCTAAAGAAGATGGAGTTTTGCCTCATGGAACTTGCACCCTGGTGGCAGGAGACAGGCGGTCATAGGTCTACAAATGCAGAGAGTGATGTAATAGCAAGTGGGAGGGAGGTGGCATCAGGCAAGTGGGAAGGGAAGGTTCCCATGAGGCAGGGAGGGGAGACATTGGAGCCGAGCTCTGACTCATAAGACAGAGACAGGCATGCATCTGTTACAGGTAGAGAAGATGGCAAGAGCAAAGGTCCTGTGGCCACAGCACACCTTCATGTTGGAGTGATTGAGGCAACAAGGCAGAGAAGGAGCGGGAGAGGTAGGCAGAGGCTGGATTGTGTAGGGTCTCACAGGCCAGAGAACAGAGCTTGCAGTAGATTCTGATTACAATGCATGCCCCTGGGGGGATTTGAGCAGGGAAGCGATGGGATATGCTTTGGAAAGACCCACTCGGAGCACTCTATGGGAACTAGGCTGAAGCTGGGCAGGTATGCAAGCTAGAGATGTCCAGAGGAGAGACGATGGCTGCTTGGACCTGAGAAGTTCCGCAGAGGAGGCAGGCAGGGGTCAGATCTGAGGTCCATTGCAGATGGTGCCAGCAGGACTTGCTGGTGGCTTGGACACGAAGGGCGAGGGACCAGGAGGAGTTGAGGATAACTTGCCCAGTTTTATCTGGGAGGATGGTGGCTGTCTGCAGAGATAGGGTGGCCAGGGGTGGTGGGTAGGATCACGTTCTGCTTGAGCTGCCTGTTGGGTCCCCTGCGTGAGTCAGAGTCAGCAGGCGGACTCAGGGGAGAGCACTGGGCTGCCCGTGGAATGGAGAGGTGGAGCTTTGGGTTTGCCCAGAAGGGGAAAATCATTAAGAGGGAGCTTAAGGCCAAGTGTGCTGTTACATGTCTATAATCCCAGTACTTAGGAGGCTGAGACAGGAGGATCACAGGTTCAAGGCCAGCCTCAGTCCCTTAGTGACCCTCTCAGCAACCTAGTGAGACCTTGCTTTAAAACAAAAAATAAGCAGGGCATGGTGGCGCACACTTGTAATCCCAGTACTTGGGAGGCTGAGACAGGAGGGTCATAGGTTCAAGGACAGCCTCAGCAAGTAGTGAGACTCATCAACCTAGCGAGACCCTGTTTCAAAATAAAAATAAAAGAAATAGGGCTGGGGACATAGCTTGGAGGTAGAATGCTCCTGGGTTCAATCCCTAGTACCCCCAAAAAAACAAAAACAAAAAGTTAAATAAAAAGGGCTGGGGGTGTAGCTTGGAGGTAGAATTCCTCTGGGTTCAGTTCCTAGTACCATAAAAAAAGAAGGAGGAGGAAGAGGAGAAAGAGGAGGAGAAGAAGGCCGGGGGGAGAGGAGTAGGAGTTGTTGTTTAGGGCAGGAAGTTCCAGGATCTCGGGCTCCTGTGAGCCGTGGGGATGAGGCTATTCTGTGACTATCGCCATAAGCAGATGTCTCCCTCTGCAGTGGTCCAGCTCAGCTCTGCATGGTGGTCCAGCGTGTGATCCATCCTTCTTTAGCACATGAAAGTTACCACTGGGCATGGAAGCGTTAGGAAGCACCCAGAGAGACCCAGGGTGTCCCTTGTAGAGCCTCTAATTGTTTGGACACCAGTGGGCTATGTTGGAACCAACAGAAGGGGAACAAGAAACACCTTGAACCAAAGACCCTCTCTGAACTCAGGCCTCACCGCCCAGGTGTGGTCTGGACCCCACAGATTCCTTCCTGTGGTCAGAACCAGCAGAAATGCAGGAGAGGAGCCAGGCATGGTAGCACATGCTTGTAATCCCAGTACTTGGGAGGCTAAGGAGGATCTCAGATTTGCAGCCAGCCTCACCTACTTAGTGAGGCCCTCTGCAACTTAGTGAGACTTTGTGTCAAAATAATGAAAAATAGGGCTGGAGGTGTAGCTCAGAGGTAGAATGCCCCTGGGTTCAATCCCCAATACTGAAGGAAAAAAAAAAAGAAAAGAAAAGAAATGCAGCAGAGGGCTCATCCCCAGCCTGGCCTCCTGCTCCTGTCCCCCCAAGTCCCTCTGAGTTTCCCTACAGCCCCTCTCCCCATCGCAGGCCAGCCCAGCTTGGCCATGGAGTTCAGGCAGAAAGCTCTCCTCCTAGCATGTTTCTTTGGCTAGATAACTGCTGGTGATGCGGTCAGACTGTCCTTTGCAGGAGGGCAGCGGCTGCATCTGTCCAGTTCGCCAGCATTCCCAGGACCCAGCAAGCAGCGGGCATCTGGCCAGGGACTGCAGACTCGAATTTCCCCAGGAGCTGCCAGCAGGGCTGCTCTGTTTGGTTTCCAGTCTGGGCTGAGGTTTTGCAGATGACTGAGGGGAGGTGTCCTGCACAGCACCCTCCCAGCCCCGCAGCGGGACATGGTGCTCTGGCATTCTACCTGTCCCCTTGTCACGGAAAAGAGGGTAATATTTGGAGGCAGGAGACCCAGGCCAGTCTAAACACCACCAGGCACATGTCTCCTTCACCACAACTTCTTCAGGCCGCCCTTCCCTCATACGGAGTCTCCAGTGGGGGATTCAGTGGGCTCACATTGGCAAAGCTGCCTGATGCTGCTCCCAAGATATATTTGAAATGGCTGGTGTTGCCCATTTCAAATGTCATCTCAGTCCTTGAGAGGCTGGGACGAGAGAATCGCAAGTTCCAGGCCAGCCTTGGCAACTTAGCAAGAACCTCAGCAACTCAGGGAGACTCTGTTTCAAAATAAAAAATTAAAAAAAAAAAAAAAAAAAAGGTCGGGCATGGTGGCCCATGCTTGTAATCCCAGTACTTGGGAGGCTGAAACAGGAGGATTGCAGGTTTGCAGCCAGCCTCAGCTATTTAGCGAGGGTCTCTGCAACTTAGTGAGACCCTGTTTCAAAATAAAGAATATAAAATAGGACTGGAGGTATAGCTCAGAGGTAGAATGCCCCTGGGCTCAATCCCCAGTACAGCAAAAAAGGTCTGGAGTTATAACACAGAGGTAGAATGCCCCTGTGTTCAATTCTCAGTACCACAAAAATAAAGATAGATAGATAGATAGATAGATAGATAGATAGATAGATAGATAGATAGGGCTGGAAGTGTAGTTCAGAGGTAGAATGCCCCCCCCAGGTTTAATCCCCAGTAAAAAATAAATAAATAAAAATAAAAACAGTGAAATAGTTGGCATTGTTTGTAGTCAGCCACATGAAATATTAAATGCCCGATGAAATATGGAATGAGGGCAGGAGCCTAAGATCCTAGCGGTCTCATGGTAGAGGACCCCCACATACGGGGGAAAAAATGGAGCTTTAGGGTAAAGAATCAGCTCTTCCCGTATAAGGCACTGTTTGGGTATATATTTGCCGGAGAGGTCAAATACTCCACTGGCCCTTTATTGGATGCTAAGGAAATGCTAAAAGAAATAATTTGTTACTGGGCAGACTCTCTTTAATTTATTGTTCCTTAAACACTTGGACATCGATGTTTTACTGCATCTCCAAGCATTGATCCAGATGCAATCCTTCCCAGCCACGGGACTTGTAAACGTCCAGGCCGAGACATCCCAGCCTCCTTGCAAAGGCTTCAAGATACTGCAAATCCCAAGCCAGGTGGGGTGCTGCACGCTGTAATCCTGAGACAGGAGGATCGCAGGTTCACAGCCAGACTCAGCAACTTGTGAGGCCCTCTGAAACTTAGTGAGACCCTGTTTTAAAATAAAGAATAAAATAGGGCTGGTGTTATAGCTCAGAGGTAGCATGCCCCTCGGTTCCATCTCCAGTACCACAAATAAAAAAATAAAATAAAAAATAGGATGCTGCAAGTTCCAAATCGCATTGTGTACTCCTTTTCCATGCTATCTACAGTCCTGAGAAGAAATGCACAAGAACCACCTAAAAGAAAGAAAATTCCAGGAGCATGTGCTTGGTTTTAAAACAAGCAAGCGAACTTGCTAAGGATTGAAGACTGGTTGTCGCCCCTAGGAGCCAAGGCCCCGCCACTGCGGGTACCTCCAGGTCCACAGTGCAGGCGTCACAGGTGTCCCTGTGAGTTTGTTGCTAGAGCTAGCTGGTTTTCATGTCTATTCATCAAACATTTATTAAGTACAAACTACGTGCCAAGTGTAGCACCAGGACAGGACAGCCAGGTTGAGTTCCTCGTGTTCACGTGCGTGGTACCAGCTAGCACCCCTTGACGTGGCTTCCCCGTCATCCCCATGCTATGCAGGCTACCCAGCACCTACCAACGCACCTCCGTGTCCCGTGGGGTCTGGCCCTGCCTCGCTCTCGCGCTGGCTCTCAGCCAGCTCCTCCTTGTCCACCTGGTGGCCCTGTCCTGTCCTTCTCTTGGGCTCACTAGACCCTGCCCTCTCCTGGCATTTTGCCCTGATTCCCCCTGCCGCCAACATTCTTCCCAGATCCTGCATGGCCAGCCTCTCTTCCTTTTTCTATTTTTGGCTCATAGGTCATGGACCTCTTCCCAGAGGCCCTCCCTGCCCACCTGAAGACTCTCTCCTGCCGCCACAGAGATAGCTGCCCCTCTGTCTCACCTTTCTGTGTCACTTTCTTTGAAGCACATAGAACTCTCTGTAGCGACCTCCATTGTCTGGCTGTTCCTTTTTATGTGTATTGTCTTCTCCTGGGACCTCAGTCCTGCAGCAAAGACCCTTTCACCATACCCAGGCCCGAGTCCCAAATGCAGACACACAGCAGGTTTTGTGTGTTTGTTGAAAGAAGGCAGAGTCCCCCTGAGGTCCCTCCATTCAGAGAGGAACAGACAGACTGGGGCTGTCACGCTGGAGATTTGGTCCATGACCTGCAAAGTCTCTTTCCAACTCTTGGCCATGGACTTGGGCTTCTACTGTAACTCTGGCCGACACCCAGAGCCCGAGTCCCAAATAAAACAGTGACCCCAAAACTAAGGATTTCTCTGTGGACCTGGCTGCCATACAATACCGCTTTGGAACAGGGAAGGTATTTTTAAATGTTCTCGCAAGTGCCAAAGTGTGTCTTGTTAAAAATAAGGTTTGTGTTCATTGAAATGCCGTTCAGGTTCGCCATGCTGCAGCAGCGTTTAAATTAACCACATTGTCCGCTCGGCAAATCCCGAACAACGTGTGAATCATTTGGGGCGAAAAGTTGGGAGCTGATATTTGCTGAAGTTGGATCTTATTTGTGTTCCGTATTTACCTAACAAACCCTCCTCCCTCCGTGCGCTGTGCCAGGAGCTGTTCAATGTGCTTTCAAATATCAGTGCCTGAAACCTCCCAGGAGCCCATGGCCCTCCCCGTTTGACAGTTAAGGAAATTGAGGCACCCAGAATTCAATCATTCAGCCAGGTTTAGGGAAAGAAGCCCTCGGGGGAAGTTTCTGCCAACATCCTGGCCCCAGGGAAAACTTTGCTTATAACTCATCCTTCCAGAAGCTACCCACTTTCACTTGTGTCCTTTTTAGGGAATTTGAAATTCCTCCCAGCACCTCGGGAGGAATTTCTTGCCCCATTTCCCTTCTTCTCCAGCCTGCAGACCTGGCAGCCTCTGTGGACCCTGCAGGTTCATTACTCACAAACATCATTTTCCAAGTGACCTTCTGCAGTCCCCATCACCCCAGCTTTGGGCCAGAGGGCCCTGCCCCAATGACCTGGGCCACCCTTCTGATTTTCTTCCCAGGTTCCTCCAGAGCTCCCTGCTCGCCCTCCTCCCATCTGGCTAAATCTCTTCTCCCTAAGTGACTCAGCCCAGATTCCACCTCTTCCACCAGCCTTCTGGAGCTCCTCTGGCCCCATGTACCCTCTTCTTTCAGAACCTCCCCTTGTGCATGTAGGCTAGCTTGCAATGCGCGAGCTAATCTTGTTGTGTTTTTCTTGCGTTTGCAATTTGAGTCTGCTCCAAATTTGGGATTGGGCATGGGTGGGTTCAAATTGCCGGCACCGCTGCGTACTGGTTGTATGACCTTGGGCAAGTCCCAGCACCTCTGAACCTCATTTCCCACATCCATAAAATGGGCACGATAGGGTTGTTGTAAAGATGTAATAAAAGAAGGCATGTGAAAACCTCATAGTCTGAACTTAGTCTAGGGCAGAAGTCAACAGACTTTTTCCTGTAAAGGGCCAAAATAGGTTTTGCAGTTTGGATAATTTCTGTTATAATGATTCAACACTGCTTATTTTATTTTATTTTTTTGTACTGGGATTGAACCCAGGGGTGCTCTACCTCTGAGCTACACACCCAGCCCTTTAAAAATCTTTTTAAACCAGGTGTGGGGCACATGCTTGTAATCCCAGTACTTGGGAGACTGAGACTGGAGAATCTCAGGTTCGCAGCTGCAACTTAGTGACACCCTGTTTCAAAATAAAGAATGAAAAATTGGACTGGAGGTATAGCTTGGAGGTGGAATGCCCCTGGATTTCATCTCCAGTAACACACACAGACACACACACATACACACACATACACACACACACACACACACACACACACAATAAATAAATAAATAAATACATTTTGAAACAGGGTCTTGCTAAATTACTGAGGCCAACTTCAAATCTGGGATCTTCCTGTCTCAGCCTCCCCAGTGCTGGAATTCCACATGTATGCCATTGTGCCCGGCTTCAGCTCTACTGTTGCATATGAATACAGCCATAAACACATATAATAGATGAATGTGACCATACTCTAATCACTAAAATTTTATTTACAAAAACAGATGGCAGCCTGATTTGGCCATAGTTAGCTGATGTCTGGTCTGTGGAGCAGGCTTTATTATTATTCTCTCTGAAATGCTATAAAAGATCAGAAAAAAAAAAAAAAAAGAAAGTTCTCGCCTTGCTTTCCTCTTGGCCATGACAGTTTCCATGAAGGATAGGCATGGAGCAGGGAGACAGGGAGAGGGAAATGGGCAGCAGGGGGAGGCACTGCCACAGGAATGAGGCCCAAGGATAGGGAAGTGGGGGTATGCAGGTGCAGGTGCGGTGGTGCACACCTGTAACTCTAGTACTTGGGAGGCTGTGACAGGAGGATCGCAGGTTTGAGGTCAGCCTCAGCAGCTTAGCAAGGCCTTGTTTCCAAATAAAAAGGGCTGGAGTGTAGATAGGAGGTAGAATGCCCCAGAGTTCGATCCCCAGTACCTAAAAGAAGGAAGAAAGGGAGGAGGGGGGGTGAGGAAGTGAGGGATGGATAGAGGGAGGGAAGGAAGGGAAGAGTGCAGGGATGGCACAGAGGCATCTGAATGGGTACAGTGGGAGGGGCCAGGCTGCCCTTGAATGGCACAGTTAACCATCGAATCACCAGCTCCCTCATTTAACAAGGGTTTGCCAGTGCCTGTCATGTGCCATGTCTCTGCTGTGTACTAAGGCCACAGGGGAACAAGATGCAGGACCCCTGCCTTCCGAGTGAGTGCTCTGGCATCCATGGAGGAGGGGCAGGCTCAGAGAGGCCAATGACTCCCCAGGTCCCCGGTGGGAAGTGTTCTTTGGTTTTTAAAAAATTCCAAGGTTTCTGTGCCACATGGGACAAAGGATCCTGTGTGTTCTCCCCTGGTGACACAGGGGCCTGGGAGCATGGCCACCGGTAGATGGACCTCCACTTGTCCTCTGTAACTTAGTGAGACCCTGTTTCAAAATAAAAGAATAAAATTGGGCTAGGGGTGTAACTCAGAGGTAGAGTGCCCCTGGGTTCCATCCCCAGTAACATACACACACACACACACACACACACACACACACACACACACACACAGAGTTCCTGTGGCCTCAGAGCCTTTTGAACATTTGGTACCGTCTTTGAATTTTAGTTGCTCTGGTGGTATGAAATCACATCCATTTCATGAAAGCAGAAACTGAGGCTCAGCAATGCTGAGCCCTTTTTGCTAGGTCACACAGCTTCGGATGACAGAGCAGTGACTTGGATCTGTGAGATTCTGGACTCTGGGACTGTGCTGTAGCCACGCTTAAAGTCTTGGCTCTCAAGACAATTAGAATGTAAGAGGTACTTGTAAAGGTTTTCTGAACGTGAAGTGGGCAGTTGAAAGCCATTGGTGCCAGCAGCAGACCAGGCTCTTGGTCCGCTGAGCTGGGCGGTCATCCTCCTGTGGCACGGTGCCCTGGGTCCCCTCCAGCATCCCCAGGGAGATCCCGGGCTCCCTGGTAACCCCGTCCTTCCCTGTCAGCCTGCCGGGAACACAGGCGCATAGGCCTGCCAGGAGAGACTGTTCTTTTGCGAGCTGGCAGGACACAGTCTACACTCTGCAGCCCAGAGCCTTTGCAGAGTTCTCATCCCAGAGTTGTCCTTACAGACACCGATTGTTCCTCTCAGGGAAACAACCCGTTCCCTAGCCCAGGTCACTGTCCGTGATGTGGAAAGACTTAGAAGCCAGAGCCGAGACTGGCGTCTGGGGCTCCAGGGCCTGGAGCAATTGCCTTCAGCATTCCTGGGGTGATCTGGTGGTTTTCCCGAATCTGTGGACTGCCCAGGCCAGTATTCCTCAAGTTTGCATAGGCAGCTCACTCTCCTGGGGGTCTTGTTTGGCGCAGAGCCCAACCCAGCAGGGCTGTGGTGATGTTTGAGGTCCTGGATTTCCATCTGACTCTGGGGCAGCACGGACGCTCCTGGTCTGAAGGCACACATAGGATACCAGGAGCTCAGCCCTCCTCCCCCAATCCATGGTTTTCTTTGCATAGTTTTTATTTATTTATTTATTTATTTATTTATTTATTTATTTATTTTGGTGGTCCTGGGAATTGAACCCATGGCTTCAATCCCTAGTACCACAAGAAAGGAAAGAAAGAAAGAAAGAAGGAAGGAAGGAAGGAGGGAAAGAAGGAAGAAAGGAATCATTAAAGTCAAGACATAGGAAAAGAAATAAAATGATAATCACCAAATATCACCAGGGAAGCAGGGCGTGGTGGCGCACGCTTGTAATCCCAGCATTTGGGAGGCTGAGACCGGAGGATCATGGGTTTGAGGACAGCCTCAGAAAATAGTGAGACTCATCAACCTAAAGAGACCCTGTTAGCCGGGCGTGGTAGCGCACGCTTGTAATCCCAGCATTTGGGAGGCTGAGACCAGAGGATCCGGGTTCGCAGCCAGCCTCAGCCACCTAGTGAGGCACTCTGCAACTTAGTGAGACCCGGTTTCAAAATAAAGAATTAAAAAAAAAATTAGGGCTGGGGGTATAGCTCGGAGGTAGAATGCCCCTGAGTTCAATCCCCAGTACCGCACAAAAAAAAAAAAAAAAAAAAAAAAAAA
>PVLC010044944.1:0-11944 GCA_004027655.1 Graphiurus murinus | reverse complement strand
AGGAGGAGGAGGAGGAGGAGGAGGAGGGGGAGGAGGAGGAAGAGAAGGAAGAGCAACTTGAGTTAACAAAGTAATATACAGCACAGAAAACATGAAAAAGCAAAACAAACTCCAATGATCTCACCTGGAAAACTGGAATGTGCCCATATGCTTAAGACTTACAATTTTTTAGAGTTTATAAGAGCAAGCTCTGAATAATAAAATACATTTGTTCTCCCAATCCAGTATCTGCTGTATAGACTGAAGTGCTTTTCTTTGCCTGTGAAGTTATTCAAGTTATACCTCCCCACCTCAAGTATAACCTAGATGCTTGTAACAAAGTTCTACAGTGAGTCCTGAAAGCACCTTTTGAGCCATTCTGGAAAACAAAGGATGATACAAAGGCTCAAATAATTTTTCAGTCTCTGGAGAAAAAGATCCTGGAGCAAAGAATGTAATGAAATACATCAATATTGGGTGACATTGTTTAAATCCATAAGTCAATTTAACTCAGGTGACTGCAAACTGATATTTAGTACCCACTCCACATTTCATAATGCCTAACCTTTTATCTGTTTCCTCTGGTTCATCCATGAATCACACACCTGGCTTATCTCTCTATTCACCTTCTATTTCTTCTTCCTTTTTTGTGTGCATGCCACTCATCTTTCTACTCCTCTAAATTCTTACTCTTTCTGCTTCCTAAAAAAATATCTAAATCCCTTTAAAGAACTGATGGTTTCTCTGTCTTAACCCTGTCATAAACATGGAGCAAGGAGTCTAAGGAAATGTGACCTAAGACTCTAACGCTATCTCTGTTGTCTTTGAAGAAGTGTTGATCCATGCCTACCTTATAAATGCATGTTTCTTTCTAAAAGGACATCTGGAGGGTACCCTGAACCTAAAAGCTCTGGATACAAGCTTATCTGCTTTGTAAGGAGCTTGGATTTTTCAAGAATAAACTTCATATCGCATCTCAATGACCCACAAATCTAGCCTCTGTGTCTTTGGCCCAAGTTCAGTTTTTAAATAAATGTTCAATGGGAATGGGTAGCTAAGGAAATAGTAATGTGAACTATTATTACATATGAGTTCTGTCTTTATTGTTGTCTTTTAAAGAAGGAAAATGAAAAGGGAAAAAATGCCAGAGTAACAAAAGAGCTACCAAAGAATCCTGGATATTCCACAAGCTGCAAAGATACAGGAGGCCAGAGTAACCTTTCCTTTTGCAGGCTTGCATATTGCTAAGATAGATTTCAGCCCTTCCATTTGCAACAAGACATTTCTCTGTATGTCATTTGGCAGATGCAGTTGTGGGGCTCTGCCAATTCACCCTGGAGCCCTCCATTTTAATCAGTATCACATAAAGTTTAACACATGCTTTGAAATATGCACCAGATCCAAAGTTTTGCCTGGGGACGGGGGTGGGGATGCTTGCTGCAAAAACACATACCATCCCAGCCACTACTCCACAAGCAATTATCTTTCACCTTTGGCTGAACCAGGAGAACTGTCAACACCAGCACACTGCCAACCAGGGGAGAGGTTATGGGGTCAAACAGGAAAGGCTGGATGCTTTGGGGTTCAGCTTGGCCATCTGTTAATCCTGCTGGCTGCATGGAAGAAGCATTCTCTTTAGTCACAGAACACAGAAAAAGCATAGCTAAAAAAAAAAGTGGCTGTTACTAAACTACGATTTTAGCAAGGCTTTTCAACTAGTGAATTACTAAAAGCGAAAATTCCCTGTAAGACAATAGGTCAGCCAAGTAGGAAAAGCTAAGTAACTAAAATCAGCATATTCACACACACACAGATATACTGCAATTGTGACCTGAATTTTGTAAAGAAAGGGACTAAAGCAAATCTCAGCCATTGGGAATAACCATTTATTCCTTCCCCATCACAAGCACAAGTTGAAAATATTCTTAAACTTATTCTTTGAACATGGAAACCAAAGGAAATTTGCCACTGATAATTTTTAAAAGAAAAGAAAGCACACACCTACATACACACACTGCTGATAAGATATACATACTTTTCTAAAATGCCTACTGTAAAATATGTGAGCATCCTACCTCTTCTGCAAGTAAAATTAATTTCTCATAGCTAGAAACTAAATGAATTTTATCTCATGAGCCATTTATAACCTATTTGTGAAGACTGGCCTAGACAACTGCATTGAGGAGGACTCTTAAGGCTTAGTTCAGTCATGTACTGTACATGAAATTCAAGGCACCCTATACTGAAGAAAAACAGTGCAGAATGCTTGATAGTAGTACTCTCATTTGCAGATTTTCTTTTTTTTATTATTTTTATTATTTTTATATAATAATTGGAGCATTGTAATCACACATCTTTGTTAGGGACAAGCTGATAAAGGCATATATGCACACATTTCTCATTTAACCCCTTCCCCAATTCCCACCCCACTCCCTCGCCCTCCCTCTTTCTCAAGTTCAGTTTAGTGATTGACCTTGATATATTTGTGAAAGTACATCATGTGTATTAGGGTGTTCCCCCCTGCCCCCCATCCATCCCCTTCGGTTAAGTCAACTTCTTTGTTTATCGAGGGTTTCTCCTTTTTCATCTGGAGTCCCTCTTATGCCCCATCTTCTCCCTAGCATCCACATATTGGGGAGAATATATGCTTTTTTACTCTTTGTGACTGGCTAATCTCACTTAACATAATGTTTTTCAGTTCCATCCATTTGCCGGCAAATAACATGATTTTGTTCTTATTTATGGCTGAGTAAAATTCCATTGTATACATATCCCATAGTTTCGTAATCCATTCATCTGTCGATGGACATCTTGGCTGCTTCCATAGTTTGGCAATTGTGAATTGTGCAGCTATAAACATAGATACACATGCGTCGGTCTGATAGTTTGGTTTCCATTCTTTTGGGTAGATACCCAGAAGTGGTATTGCTGGATCATATGGTAGGTTCATTCCCATTCATCTGAGGATCCTCCATACTGTTTTCCAAAGTGGTTGCACTAATTTACAATCCCACCAACAATGTATTAAGGGTTCCCACTTCTCCACACCCTCACCAACATTTGTTGTTGTTCGTGTTTTTTATGATTGCCATTCTGACTGGAGTTAGGTGAAATCTCAAGGTAGTTTTGATTTGCATCTCTCTGATTGCTAATGATGTGGAACATTTCCTCATACATTTATTGGCCATTTGTATTTCTTCTTTTGTGAAGTGTCTATTGAGATCCTTTGCCCATTTTTTGATTGGGTTGTTTGTTTTCTTAGCTGTGATTTTCTTGAGTTCTCTGTATATCCTAGATATCAGTCCTCTATCAGAAGAGTAGCTGGCAAAGATTTTCTCCCACTCTGTGGGCTCTCTGTTGAGGTTCTCGATAGTTTCCTTTGCTGCACAGAAGCTCTTCAGTTTAATGCAATCCCATGTATTGATCTTCCTTTGAGTTGCTTGTGCTTTTGGGGTCTTGTTGAGAAAGTTTTTACCTGTGCCTGTGTGTTGAAGTGTTGATCCTATGCCCTCTTCAGGTAGCTGCAAGGTCTCTGGCCTGAGTTCCAGGTCTTTGATCCACCTTGAGTTGACTCTTGTGCAGGGTGAGAAAGTGGGGTTTATTTCTATTTTCCTGCATATGGTTAACCAGTTTTGCCAACACCATTTGTTAAAGAGGCTATCTTTTTTTGCTGTCATGTTACAGATTATATGTGCTCAGTTAAATAAAATTAGATTATCTGGTTTTAGTTTAAACTTGTAGAAAAATGGACAAATGGCTCTAAAATATTCCTGGGGCTTGAAAATCAGACTTATACTGCTACTATATGCAAATAACAAGAAAATAACAAGATTGTTCCCATCCTGGTATGGTAAAATTATTATAATAATAGTCCCCAGTGGATAATCCCTTCCTGTGCGCATACCTCTCTGCAATGTAATATTGCTGTTTCTTCTAGAAAGAGGTAGAGACCTTTCATTTCTCAATCCTCTTGAGTCCAGATTGGCATTGTGACCTGCTCTGGCTAAAAGAAAGCAATGGACATTGTCAAATTCTGGAGCATAGGTCTGAAGAGATCTAGTAGTTAAGTTCTCTCCGCTCTACAATGAGACAACCATGCCATGATAAAGCAATTTAGCCGTGTGGGAAACCTATCCAACAGCTAGCATCAACCACCAGCCAACCACAGGAGTGACTTCAGGTGGGGCTGGCAGACAAGCTCTCTAGCTGCTCCCAGCCTGAAGTACTAATCTATGGAATCATAAGAGACGGTAAATCAATATTACTTTAATTCATTGAGTTTGGGGTGGTTTGTTACAAAACAAAGGATAACTGGTATACCTGGGAAGAGCCTCTGGTCAAATATATAATGCAGTAAATATAATAAGCAGATCCAGAAGAAAAGAATAGGCAAAAATTGAAATTATCAAAAGATCATCTGCAAAAGCGATCTAAATGCATTATTCAAAATAGACCTCCACCGAAACATATATCTTGCCCTAGATATTAGCTAATAAGTACTACATATAATTAATAAGTACTACACATATACAGGATTATGTACATATATAATAATACATATACTCATGAACATGTTTCACTGAAGGAAATACAGAATTAAAATGGCTTATAATCATTAACTTAATGAAAGCTCTTACACACATATAAAATTAATAAAATAAGTGTTCTACTTCCTTTGAAGAAAACTGAAAATTTTTGAAGAAAAATTATCAAAATTTTTTGAAGATCGCTAGTGAGCTCCCATGTACTAGATCATGCAGTGAAGTTGAAAAAAGAGCCTCAGTAGGCTATTTAGTTCACCTCTTTCATTGCAATTTTCTAACGAACCTGGAAAGTAACAGTCTCCATAGTTCTATATTGTGCTTTTACTAGTACAATGCATTTGTACCATACAATATTATTTATATTTTTGGCCATCTTCCCACTCCATCACTGCTCAGTATTTTACTTACTATGTTTAGGTCATTATAACTAAGACACTAATCTCAATCAACTGGTAGAAAAACCTAAAAACAGCCCCAGGATATATCGTATTCTCCTTTCCAACCCTAACTTAAACCCTTTCAAAGACTAAACATAGATTAAATTCCAAATTTCTTAGCATGGCAGATTTCTACTTTGGCCAATGGTAAAGTCATTCAATAAGACAGAACAAAGGAGAAGAAAAGCATCTTATGTTTTAGTGATGGGAGAGGAAGTGCAGTGATTTGGCCAGTAAAAGACAGACATGGGAAGGATAAATGCTAAGTGGAAAGGGTAAGTTTGAAAAATGGAGGAAAAGGAGAGGTTAACTGATAGAACAAGGAAATAAGACTTAGAACAGTTAGAAGAAAAAGACTTAACCAGGAGGAATAGTCTCTTCCTCTGAAACTGAAATTAAAGCAATAAAGAATGGGGGAGACAAAGACCATAAAGGAATAAGAGTGCTAAAATCCAAGTTTCTGCCTAATAGCCCTCAGCTTCTCCATGACATTGGTTAAGAGGTAAGGTCACCCAAAAGAAAAAGGAGCATTTTTTCCTATGAGGGAGGAGGCAAAGTCTTCACCAAAGTAAAGTATTATCTTTAGGTATTTCAACTCAAAATTAGAACATTTTTCATTGTTAATTTTGTATTTCTCTATTTCTCCTGAACTACCTGTGCAAAGGAAATAGAGAAAAGAGCAAATGACAAAGCACACATGAGAAGTCATAGTTGAACCAAAGTTTGGAACCTTACCTAACTTTACCACTGACTACAGTAAAACGCACTATAGGTCAACTTATTCTCTCACACCTGTATATCTGCTAACAAAACCTGGATACTCAGAAAATTTTACCAGCATCTTGAAACTATTTGTCAATGTGTTTATGAAGATAGCATCCATCTTCTACTAAAGGTATAAAATTAAACTCTGAGATACTTACAACATTTTGGGGTTTTTTTTGCGGTACTGGGGATTGAACTCAGGGACATTCTACCTTTGAGCTATACCCCCAGCCCTATTTTATTTTATTTTATTTTTTCAGTACTGGGGATTGAACTCAGGGGCATTCTACCTCCAAGCTACACCCCCAGCCCTATTTTTATTCTTTATTCTCCGCAACTCACTAAGTTGCAGAGTGCCTCACTAAGTAGCTGAGGGTGGCTGCAAACCCGGATCCTCTGGTCTCAGCCTCCCAAATGTTGGGGTTACAAGTGTGTACCACCACACCCGGCTATTACAACTTTTATTGAACCTTTTCTACTATGTACTTTTCATAAATCATGAAGAAACTAGAAAGGGAACATCCTAGAATATACTACTGATTCTAACACTGATACTGAACCTTAATAATCTGGATGGCTCCCACAAGGAATAGATAACTCATTTTAGAGAGAGTCTAAATCTCCTGACATTTTATGAAAAGCTTAGGTACCATAATAATTCTGCTAAAGAGAGAGTTCTTGACTTTCATTAGATTCTTTAGTGGGAGGAGTTACTAGGGATTGAACCCAAGAACATTCAACAACTAAACTACACCCCCAGCCCTTTTTTTTTTTTTTTTTTTTTTTTTTTTTTGCAGTACTGGGGATTGAAGCCAGTGGCATTCTACCTCCGAGCTACACTTCCAGTCCTATTTTTTTATTCTTTTTTTTTTTTTTTTTTTTTAAACAGGGTCTCATTAAGTTGTTCACTAAGTTGTGCAGAGCCTAAGTAGTTGAGGCTGGCTGCGAACCTGTGATCCTCCTGTCTCAGCCAACTAAGTACTGGGATTACAGGCATGCACCACTACACCTGGCTTCATTAGAGTCTTGAAAGATTTATATCCTTAAAATGTTTATGAACTGCTGCTATACATCACTTTTTTCCAAGTGTTGATAGACCAAACTCTCCTTGAAAACCTACCATGGAAGTCAAATAGAACAAATGCCCAGTGAGGCCACAGCCATCTTCATCAGGGCAGCTGGGAGAGTCATATGTTTAGCAGTCTGAGAATAGCTGAAGTCATTCTGTTGGAAAATAGGCCGTACTGTTTTCTGGCATTTGCTGTTTTCTTATATAGTTTATTCAGAAATAAGCGAAAGGTATAAATTAATAATAGACTTTGGCCTAAATCAAAAAATAATGTCATTGTAGTGAAAAAGAGACATTCCTTATACTCAAATTATCTGACATTAGGGGGAAATTACTATATTAAGCACAGTCTAGCCCCTAAAAGTAGACTAAGACCACCATGGTTCAAGCCAGACTTTAACCCTTATACAAAATTTAAGTTATTAATACAGCTATAAATACAGCTTACTATATATCTTGTTAGTCACAATGACCACCAATCAGTCAGTCAGATAGACAGAGACACACACACACACACACACACACACACACACACACAGTCATCTCTATCAATCACCCAAAACTAGAAAAACTTTGAGAGAATAAGGACTATGCCCAGTTTTTTATTTTGAGCAAATTTCTAAAGGAAACTGGAAAACAGAAAACTCCTGTCTATAAAATTTAAGTAAAACTTACATTTGAGTGTACATTTCTATGAGTTTTGAGAAAGGCAAAGATCTGTGCAGCCACCACCGTAATGAAGATACTGGACTGTTCCATCACCCCATTTGTATAACACTCTGGAAGGGGCAACACAATACGGTGGAAAACAAATCAGTGTTTCTTGGGGGTTATGGATAGAGGGAAGGTTTGACTACAAAGGATAGCACAAAAGACTCTTGAGAGCCAGAAGTGGAGGCGCACACTTGTAATCCCAGTACTTGGGAGACTGAGAAAGGAGGATCCTGGTTTGTGGCCAGCCTCAGCTACTTAGGCCCGCTGCAACATAGTGAGATCCTGTTTCAAAATAAAGAATAAAAAATAGGGCTGGGGGTATAGCTCAGAGGTAGAAGAACGCCCCTGGTGTTCAATCCCCAGTTCCAAAAAAAAAAAGACTCTTAGGAGTGATAGAATTGTCCCATATCCTATTCACAAGAATGGTCTTGTAAATTTATACATATTTTAAAAACTGATGTAAGCCAGGCATGGTGGTGCACACTTGTAATCCCAGTACTTGGGAGGCTGAGATCAGAGGATCCGGGATCATGGCCAGCCTCAGCTGGCCCTCCACAACTTAGTGAGACCCTGTTTCAAAAAATAAAGAATAAAAAATAGGGCTGGGCGTATAGCTCAGAGGTAGAATGCTCCTGGGTTCCATCCCCAGTACCACAATAAATAAATAAATAAATAAATAAATAAATAAATAAATAAATAAATAAATAAATACTGATATAAACCCCAAAGAGTAAATATTATGCATGTAATTTAAAAATTTAAACTGCTTTAGGGTTACTTGCTAAAACTTTCAATGACGTCTAGAAGGATGTGAAAAAACACAACAAAACTAGATTTCTCTTTCTTCTAGACCATTGTTAAGTCCCTTGCACTGGCTCCAGAACATGCTGAATACTTCTTTTTCCTCCTCCCCCACCTTATATATCAGTTCCCTTGGCATTATTTTGATGGTGTTTTCATGCTCAGTAAAGAAAACATCTGCTGGAGGACAAGATTAAAGCACCTGCTGAGAGCACAACAATCCTAGGAATTCTCAACTGGGTTTCTCCAGGGTCAGTGAGACCTATGCCCCAGGTCAGAGGCACACCATGGGTGCTCGGAGAAGGCTCTAGATCCACACATTAAACTAGGCTTCAGTACATTCACAAATGTGGTAGGTATCTTGCTGTTGAAAAGATACCCCTGGGTTCAATCCCCAGTACCACAAAAATAAATAAATAACACACTCATAGAAAAACATAGTTGCAATTGTTTGATAAGAAGATAAGTGGAAGCCAGGCATGGTAGTGCACAGCTCTGATTCCAGTACTTAGGAGGCTGAGACCAGAGGATTATAGGTTCACAGCCAGCCTCAGCAACTTAGCAAAGCCCTCTGAAATTTAGTGAGACTCTATTTCAAAATAAAAAATAAAATAGGGCTAGGGGTGTACCTCAGAGGTAGAATGCCACTGGTACCATAAAAAAGAAGAGGAGGAGAAGGAGGAAAGAGTTGGTATCAGGCTATCAATACCCTAAATAAAGACTTCAATTGCCTAATAAATCACATAGATCTCAAAATAAAAACATTCTAAAATATCACATTTAAGCCAGGTGTGGTGGCACAGGTTTGTAATCTCAGTACTTGGGAGGCTGAGACAGAAGGATCACAGGTTCTAGGATAGCCTGAGCAAGTAGTTAGACTCTCATCAACCGAGTGAGAGCCTGTTTCAAAATAAAAAATAAATATGGCTGGGGCATAGTTCAGAGGTAGAATGCCCCTGGGTTCAATCCCTAGAATGAATGAATGAATAAATAAATAAATAAATGTCATATTATTAAGTGTCTGTGGTGTGTTATTTTCTATGACCCTCATTAATAAAGAAGGAAACTAAAGCTTAGATTAAGTAATTTGTCCAGTCTATTTATACATGAGAGTTCCAGGCTTTAATTTGGCTTTCTTGACTCCAAAACCTATTTTTTTTTATTACTCAAAATACTATGAAGTTTCTCTAAAAGAAAGATTTGTCTAAGAATGGATATGAGCTTATACACTGTAAAAATTATTAGAAAGAACATAGATTGTTGTTCTGTATTTCATGCTATCAATATAACTGTACAATAACAGGGTGAGGCCCCACATCTCCTGGTTTACAATTAGCACAAGTCAAGTACATACACATCAAGTAAATACCTTCAATCCATGAGGGTATCAGCAATGATCCCAATCCTTTCTCCAAATCCTAGGTCTATTAGAGGGTCTTTTAGACTAACATCACCAGACTCATTTTTTTTTTTTAAAGTAGCTTTGGTTGGTGCTAATTCCTCCTCGACTATAAAATCTGATTATTCAGAAGTCTTCTATGTATAAAATGTTATAGAAACATATATAGTTAATTTCATAAACATCCTGTTTCCTTAGAGTATTAATGATCCCTATTGGCCCAAAGAAAGCATTAAAAAACAAAAGACAATTGAAATGACCAAGCTTGGCAATTACACTTTAGGGGATCTAGTTTATAGAATTATATTAAATAGATCTAAACTTGGGGTTGAAAATTACTGAATATATGAAAGCACCAATCGAATTTAAGATGAAAATCAAACAGTAGAAAGAATTGCTGTCTGCAGGCAGGGCCCATGGATTAATCACATTTACATGAAAAATGGGCAAAATTTACAACCATTTAAAAACATGTCCTTGATAACTGTTTGCTTTATACAGTTTATACTGTAATCAGAATAGTGAAAATAAATCAGGATTGCAAAAATAATCTGGAATCTGGAAAGAACCAGAACTAATTACTCCAAACCTGTGAATTTAAACGCTCTAAAAATGTCATGCATGGAATTGTTTTTATAGCAACACACCATTATCCAGATAGCTAAACATACATAAATAATAGCAAATTCCAAGGCTCTCAAACTTGACTTAAACTTTATTATGATTTTAGATCTTAAATCATAGTTTATTTTCAAAAATAAAGATTCTCTATTGTGGTGGCCAAAATGGAAGCCTGCACAGAAAGAAGTTGAATCCACACATCTTGTAATTCAGATTTCTAGAAATAAGGAAGGGGGAAGGAGAAAGAGAAGGAAAAAAGAAGTAGAAAGGAAGGGTAGGGGAAGAAGCAAAAGAAAAGAAGAAATTTAAAAACTGACAATGTAAATAGGTGGGAAGTAAAAGAGAAGCAATTATTTTTTAAAATACTTATCTTTTTTGGTTTTTGGTTTTGGTGCTAGGGATTGAACCCAGGGAAGATCTACCTCCAAGCTACCCCCTCAGCCCTTTTTATTTTTTGAAAATAAGTTGCTGAGGCTGGCCTTGAATCTGCGATCCTTCTGCCTCAGCCTTAAAATATGTATCTTATATTTCAATTACAAAGTTGTAAGAGCTGACTTGAGAAAATATCATCCATATTCAAATAAAGTAAGATCATAACTTTATAAATATACATAACACTACCATGTGCTGTGTGCCTGTCTGTCACTGTCAACATGATTTACATGATGATGTGAGACTATAATGCACCAATAAAAGCATATTAAAAATAAATATATATATAAGAAAAATAGGAACTCAGACATATAAGGACAAATCATTATATAGTAAGCAAAAGCTCTGATAATTTATTCAAATGATGATATGAAAATATATCTTCTTTCCATCCATAATTTACCCTATCTAGGCTATGCTAGACCATATAGAGACTATATCTAATAATGACTTCTTGCTCTTGGTCCCTGAGGTAGTACTGTGCAACATCACTTAGGCTATTTACATATTATGTTTAAGACATCCTTTTGAATAACCTTTTTCATATTCTTACATATTTCAGAGGTTAAACTATATAATAAAAACTGGGCATGGTGGCGCATGCCTGTAATCCCAATACTTGGGAGGCTGACACAGGAGGATCACAGGTTCGAAGCCAGTCTCAGCAACTTGGTAAGGCTCTCAGCAATCTAGCAAGACTCTGTTTCCAGATAAAAAATAAAAAATAGGACTAGGGGTGTAGCTCGGGGTAGAATGCCCTGGTTTAATCCTCAGTACCACATAAACACACACACACACACACACACACACACACAACTAGCTTATGTTAGTAAGATTAATTCATTTCAACTTCATAACTTAAGTGTAAAGTACTAGTCTCAGTGTCAAAGCCAAAAGTGAGTTCCATGAACTGAAACTCATTTCCACATTAGTTTGGTGCATTTATTCATAATACTTAGGGCAGCAGGAAATCCCAGGAGCATTATAGTGAAATGAAGTTCAGTTATTGTTAAAACCACCCAAGAAAAACTTCATAGTGCAGGTCATGTTTCTTTATTTTAAATGTAAGGGAAAGTTAAGTTTCCCAGTGAAATAATAATGAGGCCTCTGGCTTCCCCCCACAAGATTCTGAAACCAAGCCAACTGTATAAAAGTCAGCCCGGCGGCACTATTTTCCTTCACT
>PVLC010044943.1:0-11974 GCA_004027655.1 Graphiurus murinus | reverse complement strand
CGCTTGTAATCCCAGCATTCGGGAGGCTGAGACCGGAGGATCCGGGTTCGCGGCCAGCCTCAGCTACCTAGTGAGGCACTCCGCAACTTAGTGAGACTCGGTTTCAAAATAAAGAATTAAAAAATGGGGCTGGGGGTATAGCTCGGAGGTAGAATGCCCCTGAGTTCAATCCCCAGTACCGCCAAAAAAAAAAAAAAAACAATCCCTATAACAAATTTTAATTTTAGATAACTTTTTTTGGATAAGGAAAAAAACACTTAGCACTTAGATAAAACACTTGACATTTTTAATATTTGGTTATCAACACCCAGCCTAAGAAAAATTTTTTTATCTTAGTCTTTTATATGTATAGCATCACATATCAGAACTCTGACCCTCAGTAACTCAGGTTTGAACATTTAGAAGGCTGTAATGTTAAACTGTTCCTTACATAAAAAAACATGTTTACTAGACTCAAATATATATATATATATATATATATATATATATATATATATATATATATATATTTTGCTGATGTTAAACCAAGAATACTTTACATTATTAGCATTTAACTTACTTATAAAGATAAGTCATTTGTAAGAAAACTTACTTATTTTTACCTAGTTTACCCATTTTTATAGCCTGTCAGCACTTTAAGTTACTATTTAACAAATAAAAGATTTTAAAAAATAAAATAAGCATTGTAGTTGTGGACATCAAATAGGAACAGACATGTAACCTTAATTGTTTATCCTGAAAAAAATCTGTTAACTTTTAATGACATCTCTTGTTTAATAAACTTAAAAAACTTATTTGTTAAAGACTTAAGTCATGTGAACTAAAAGATATTTGGATCCATTTATTTATTTTTACCTATGAGTGCTCTTTTAAATTAGCTCTATAAGCTAATTTTGGTACCATGTAGACAATACATTTATGGATACAGACATACACAAAAGTGATGACACATGTACACGCATACACACACTCATACATTTTTATAAAAGACAAATAATAACAAAAATTGTTTTTGTAGATCTTTAAAGGACTTAAGGGCATTTTTAGGAAGAGCAAAATCAGGTAGATGTTAGTAAAAAAAAGAGATCATTGTTATCTCTTGAACAGGAAGGACTTTATGGTGAGGTCTGTTTTAACACATCTTAGGGAGAACAGGTTTTGTCCCCTGCAGTAGCTAACTTTATTTCCCGAATATAAAATAAAAAAAGAACAATTATCGAAGTCAATATATTTAGTAAAGACAAAGTTTTGTGAATGTGAAAGCTTTTTATCTGACATTAACTGTATAAGACAAACTGACTGGTTTGTTAGGACATATGAGACTACAAAGAGATACATTGGAATTATACTTTTAACAAAAGTTTTTGAGAGTTAAAGATTGGCCCTTAGTTATCTCCCATTGTGTGTGTGTGTGTGGGGGGGGGGAGATGTATTTATTAGCCCAGTGAAAACCACACCTACATCTCGAGCAAACGAAGTGGACTGGCTGTTTTGTAGTTAAAACAGGCTTTTTGCTGTTTAGTTTGCTGTTTGTCATGAGAGAAATGCTGTGGCCGGTCCTATAGCTACTCCGATAGCATGGGAAGCTTGTATGCCAGGACAAAGTTTAATATAGTCTGAAAAACTGCCGCCATGGTGTGGCCTAATGGTTTCCTGGCAAGTTGGGTTAGCATTCTCATAGCCCAAATGTTTGATAAAGGCACTTTCCATTTCGCCTTTACCGGCTAGGCATTTGGCCGCGTTTGTAAGGCGGCTGATGAAATCGCTATAAGACTCATCCGGGCCCTGGCGAATTTTTGTCAATGATGTTGTGGCTGGCCCTTTTAGGGGCAAGTGACACCATGCTTTTAGTCCTGCATTTTGTATTTGAGCCAGGAGACCATGGGGAAAAGACGCCTGTATCTGATTGGAATCAAAAGGGGGTTTTCCCAAAAGTTTATCCCTGGTCCATGAGTGCGAGGCTCTATTTCCACTGTTACACTGGGCGGTTTCTCAACAGTTTTCTACAAAATCTGTCCGCCAGAGAACAAATTCACCCCCTGACAATGCGGCTCGAGCCAGTGAAAACGAATCATTAGGGGTGAGCCATCTGTTGCTAAGACTTTCCAAAATAGCCAAGGTGTAAGGAGCCGTGGGGCCATAATTATTTACTGTCGTTTTTAGGTCTTTAGTGAGGTTAATTGTGATTTGAGAGCCTGAAGCTCCTTAAGGAGTTTTAAATGTTTACGTTTTTGTTGAAGGATCTGTCCTAAAGATGAGATATAGTGGGTGAGGGAATTTTTAATCTGATGGAATCTGAGCGAGGGGAGAAGGAGTGGGGGGGGTGAAATTCCTAAGGCCTTTGGGGAGGGGTATTGGGCAGCTTGCTTATCTAAAGTTCCTCCTGAGTGGTGAGTCCCCAGGGGGTGAAATTCCTAAGGCCTTTAGGGAGGGGTAAAGTTTTTGCATTTTCGGCCCAGGGCCAGAAGCTTGAGCTTGATAAAAATCCTACATTTTTCCATTGTCTCGAAACGATGGTAGCCTCTGCTGAAAACAGGGGCATGAATTTTACTTTTTTCCATCATCTCGAATCGATGGTGCCCTCTGCTGAAAACAGGGGCATGCCTCATGAATCTTAAACCCTAATTCTTTGCATCCAGAGGAACTCTTTGAGCCCACTAAGGAAAATTTCATGGGAACTAAGAGAGGAACCCATGTTGGTGATGGAAAAGGCTCCTGAATCTGTGTCCTCCGCGTAGGCCTCTGGGACGTATAAACCCCGTACCAGGTCAGCTCAGACAGTACCAAGAAACTGGATTACAAGCCTTAGTCACAGTGTCCGTTCGCCCAAGGAGGGCCCCTGCTCACGTATCATAGGTCTGGATGTATAAGCCCCACACCAGGATGCAACCACCGAGATTTTAGTGAGCTCAGAGTTTGCGGGATTCATGACAAGGAGTAACCAGAAACTAGGCCTTTTGTCAGAGTGATTCAGAGTTTTCGCATAGCCAGATCTCGGTACCCTTCACACTTCCCGGATCGGCATAGCGAAGTGCCTATTAGTGGACTGGACGTGATTGAGAGCCTTAAATCCGAAAACCAATGTAGAAGGGGAGACTTTTAAGCCTTTAGGTAGTTCTTGTTTGCAAAATTCGTCTGCTTACCTTACACCAGGATCAGTCTCACAGCGGGCGTTCCGCGGCGATCCAATGACAGAGTCTTCTCTCACGGCAGTTTCCGTGGTGACTCAGGAGAGTGTCCGGCCGGACCCGATGTGCAGACGTTCCCCTGAAAGCCTAAACCTTGGGCCTCACGTCTGGGCTCCATTAAATGCCCCGGCCAGAGGGGTTTGGGAACGGGACACCGAGGTGGCTTAACCTAAAGGAATGAAACAAACAAGGGACGTGAAAGAATGGAGGCAAGACAGGATTCTGATCAAGCCTCAATTTTTATTAAAGAAGGGCTGCTTAAGTAGCTAGAGGTGAGGGGTGGGGTCAGGGGGATCAGGTAAGCTTGTGTGGGCTTGCAGGATTGGTCAAGGCTGACTGTGTCCTTATCAGGTAAAGGCCTCAGCAGGATAACAGATAGAACCGGTTTCTGCATTGTCATTGTGGCTACCGAGGGGGAATTCCCTCAAAGTGTGAATTCTGGCTCTGACCAGCCTTCTGGCCCCCGACAAAACTGGAGAAAATTGTGCTGAATGAGTCAAACCAGATTCAGAAAATCATGGTTTGTATATTTTTTCTTATATGTGGAAGCTAAAGAGAAAAAAAGGAAAGAATATGGACCTTATGAAAATGAGGAGGGAGATCAGTAGACTAGTGGAAGAATACTGGGGAAGGGAGGAACAAGGGAGTTATTGAGAAGGAAACAGACCAAAACATGTTATGAGCATATAGGAAGGTATCACTTTGTATCTCACTATAATACATATAATATGCACAAATAAAAATGTTTAAAAGCAAAGCTATATGGATTAGATGGGCTTTCTGGTTTTAAATCTGGCTTCTGTATTAACTTCTGCTGTGTTAATCAATTGGTCAGTTGGGCTTCACTTAATCTATCTGTATTTTTAAAATAGTTTGAATGGAATTGTCTGTCAATGTCTGTGATGTTTAATTTAGATTGTCAACTTCACTGAATTATGAAACACCTAAGATTGTGTGACTTTGGGTATGTTAATGAGATGATTGGCTTATGTAATGGCAGATTCAAGGGGATGTTTTTCCCTGAATGTAGGCAGCACTGTTCTGATAGACACAGGGCCTGGATAAAAAGAAAGAGAAGCTGCATGAAGGCATTTGTGGACTTTCACCATTGTTTCCCTCAAGAGCTTCCTGGCCTTTCCTTCTTGAACTGGGACTCATTATCAGTCACTCTGATTCTGAGACTCCAGCTCTAGGACCACTTGACCAGCTGCTGGCTCCTCTGACTCTCTGTGTGTATGAAGCCACTTGGGAATACACAGCTTTTGACTGTAGACTGATTTGATAAACCCCCTTCTACCATATATGTATCCGGTGAGTTCTGTTACTCTAGTGAACCCTGACTAATACAATGTCCTAATGATGCTGTGAATTTGATATGTTGATTTTACGTGTCAGATAATGTCAGTAAACCAAATCTTAGGATAGCAAAGCTATTCCGAGATTTAACAACTTTTTAGTGATTGACATAATGTATTCGAAGCTTTTCATTGAAAATCAGTTCTATACTTCTTGTCTGTATATAGCATATGTTACACAATATTCCTAGGACCGCAAAGGAAGCTGTTTATCCAGTATTCATTTCATGTTGTTCAGTCATCCAGGCACTCAGAGGCTTCTGCAGCTGTGCTACAAGGGGCCCCAGCTACTGCTCTAGCTGGCAGAAGATCTTGGCATCATTTATGTGGTGCTGGCACTGCGGGCATACAGAATGAAAGAGTTTGGGAGTCCTGGAGGCTTCCACCGAGATTTCAAATGAAGGCTTGGGAGGCCAGGAAGAGTGTGGCAGGGTTAGAGCTCATATAAATAGCCCCTGAGAGAATGGTGTGCAAAACTCTAAGGGTTAAATCAAAGTTGTTATGGAGACTTCAGGAAGTTAAAGATGTCAGGAATATTGAATGCTTGCTGAGGAAAGCTGTAGGCAGCTGGTGGAGCCAGCCTAAGGGAGTAGCCTACATGTCTTAGGGGCCAGGCTGCTTAAGTTCTTTGGAGCTCACATCACCATATCCACCATGTGCCCCAAATGCTAGACATGGAACTAAAGGATTTAATATTTTCCTTGCTGGCTTTTGGTCTTGCTTTGGTTCAATCATTCCTTGGTATTCTATACATCCCTTTTGGAATGAGAATATTTACCCTGTGGCATTGTATGTTGGAACTATGTAACTTATTTTTTTCTAGAAAGTACTTTATTTTTATTGGTGCATTGTAATCATACATCTTTGTTAGGTACAAAGCTAGTAGAGGCATACATGCACACATCTATCATTTAATCCTTCCCCAATTCCCACCCCATTCCCTTGCCCTCCCTCCTTCTCAAGTTCAGTTTAGTGATTGACTTTGATATGTTTGTGAAAGTACCTCAAGTGCATTAGGGTGCCCCCCGCCCATCATCTTGAGTTAAATCACCTTCTTTGCTCATCTAAGGTTTCTTCTTCTTCATCTAGAGTAACTTTTATGACCTACTTTCTCCCCAGCTTTCACATATTAGGGAGAGCATATGATTTTTTACTTTTTGTGACTGATTAATCTCACTTAGCACAATGTTCTCCAGTTCCACACATTTCCCTGCAAATGACATGATTTTGTTCTTCTTTATGGCTGAGTAAAATTCCATTGTGTACATATCCCATGGTTTTGTAATCTATTCATCTGTTGATAGACATCTCAGCTGGTTCCATAGTTTGGCAATTATGAATTGTGCTATAAACATAGATATGCATGCATTACTCTGGTTGTTTGGTTTTCATTCTTTTGGGTAGATACTTTTAAAAAGGCATTCTAAGAGAAATGAAGAGCCTTTTTCTGGAATGCATGGTCAAGGAAAGAATAAGTGAGTCTGAATGTATGTCAAAAGAAGCTTCCCAACATGAAGTAAAAAGAGAAAAAGAATTTTAAAAAATTGAAAGCCAAGATTCTCTTAAGAACTTTGATAACTGATACAGTTTCTCAATGTGCATATTTATGTAATTGTAATAACAAGAAGAGAAGAAAAGGAAAGTAAAGCAGAAGAAATATTTGAAGTAATCAAGGCTAAAAATTTTTAATAATTAATGACAAATTAATCATAGATGATGGTAGCTTAGATAATACCAAGTTGGCAAAATCTGAAAAGAATCTGGAAGTAGGCCTATCATAAACAAATTTCAGGAAATCATAAAAAAATCTATAAATAACCCAGAGGGACAGGAGAAACAGATGACTAACAGCAGAATAAGGATAAGGATTATAGATATCCTATCATAAATCACAAGCAAAAAGAATGGAGTGAAATACTTAATGTTAAAAGTAAAACAGCAACAACATCAACCTGGAATTCTGTATCCAGAAAAATTATCCTTCAAAAGTGAAAGAGAAATATAAACATTTCAAACATATACACAGGAAATTCATTACCAGTAGACCTGAATTACAAGAAATTTTAAAAGCTTTATAAGGAAAAAGAGGAAGAATAGCTCAGATCTATATATGACCAAGTCGGGTTCATCCCAGGGATGCAAGGCTGGTTCAACATTCGAAAAACAATACACGTAATTCACCACATAAACAGACTCAAAGACAAAAATCACATGATCATCTCAATTGATGCTGAAAAAGCATTTGACAAGATCCAACACCCATTCATGCTAAAAGCACTACAGAGAACTGGAATAGAAGGAACATACCTCAAAATCATAGAGGCAATATACAATAGGCCTATAGCCAGCATCATATTAAATGGAGAAAAACTGCAAGAGTTCCCACTAAAGACAGGAACAAGACAAGGATGTCCATTTTCACCTCTTCTGTTTAATATAGTACTCGAGACTCTAGCCAGAGCAATTAGACAAGAGAAGGAAATCAAAGGGGTAAAAATAGGGAAAGAAGAACTAAAACTATCCCTTTTTGCAGATAACATGATACTATACTTAGAAGACCCAACAAACTCAACCAAAAAACTTATAGAACTGATCAACAAATTCAGTAAGGTGTCCGGATACAAGCTCAGATCTATAAAAGACAAGAAGAGAACCAATGAAAGTAAAGCAAAATTTTATTTTATCAGTAATTGATAATAATAATAATAATAATAATAATAATAATAATAGCAGAATACAGCTAGTGGAAGATTATGCTATATATAATTAAAATGAGTGACAGCAGTGTTTTAAGACAGAAGAGGGAGGAATTGAGAAATCTTTGTTATTAAGTAGCTGTACTACTGTGAAGTAGTATAGTATTATTTGGAAGTGGATTTAGATTAGTTGTAAATGTGTATTACAAATATTAGAGAAACTACTAAAATTTTAAAAAAGAGGTCTCCTTTATAAAAAGTCAAAAGAGGCAATGATATTTGAGCAGTTCAATACTTGTTTTAAGAAAATACATCAAATCATAAAGGAAGACAGGAACACAAAGCAGAAAACAACCAGTGGCAACAGGAAATGTCTATATATGAGTGATTATTTTAAGTTAGTATGGGTTAAATTCACCCATAAAGACACAAACCAAAAAAGAAACAAACAAACAGGATCCAATTCTATTCTGCCTAAAACACACTAGCTTCATACTAGGACATACCTAGGCTGAGAGTGAATGATTGATAGGAGATATTACATGCAGATGGTAACTAAAATAGACAAACAAAATAAACAAAATAAACTTTATCCTTTAAAAAGGAAATAAACTTTTTTCTTTAAAAAGGAAATGAAATCAGGCAGGCCATTGTAGACATACCTGCAACTCCATGCTTATTGCAGTATTTTTCACTGCTACCAAGATATGGAAAAAATTCTGTGTCCATTGACAGATGAATTGATAAAGAAATTGTGATTATCTGTTTATCTATATATCGTCAATCTACCTAGTTATATAAGTTTTAAAAAAGAGATCCTGTTGTTAGAAACAACATAGGTGAATGTGGAGGATATTATGCTAGGTAATCTAAGCCAGATGTGGAAAGAAAAATATTTCATGATCTTACTTATATATGGAGTCTTTATAAAATATTTAATACCTAAAAACAGAGGGAGAAACAGAAATTACAGGAAGAGAAGCCGGGCGTGGTGGCGCACGCTTGTAATCCCAGCATTCGGGAGGCTGAGACCGGAGGATCTGGGTTCAAGGCCAGCCTCAGCTACCTAGTGAGGCACTCTGCAACTTAGTGAGACTCGGTTTCAAAATAAAGAATAAAAAATAGGGCTGGGGGTGTAGCTCGGAGGTAGAATGCCCCTGAGTTCAATCCTCAGTACTGCAAAAAAAAAAAAAAGAAATATTACAGGAAGAGGAAGAAGAAATGGGAAGATGTAGGACAAAGGGTCCTAAACATTGTGTTTGTAACTTAAATATAGACAATTAAAACTAATACAAAAGCTGGGCATGGTGGTGCACACTTGTAATCCCAGCATTCGGGAGGCTGAGATCGGAGGATCCGGGTTCGAGGCCAGCCTCAGCTACCTAGTGAGGCACTCCACAACTTAGTGAGACCCGGTTTCAAAATAAAGAATAAAAAATAGGGCTGGGGGTTTAGCTTGAAGGTAGAAAGCCCCTGAGTTCAATCCCTAGTACCGTAAAAAAAAAAAAAAAAAAAAAAAAAAAAAAAAAAAAAAAAAAAAAAAAAAAAAAAAAAAAAAAAAAAAAAAAAAAAAAAAAAAAAAAAAAAAAAAAAAAAAAAAAAAAAAAAAAAAAAAAAAAAAAAAAAAAAAAAAAAAAAAAAAAACTAATACAAAATACCTAAAGAAAAAATGAGCAAAATAAAATTCCTGTTTAACATCACATAAGGAAGAAAAAGGGGGAATATAAAAAGAAAGAACAGGTGCAACGAATAGTAAACTCTTAAAGACATTGCAGATGTTAATCTAAATATATAGAAAATCACTTTAAATGGAACTGGTCCAGATTCAGCAATTGAAAGAAAAACCATCAGAGAGCAGAGCTGCCTGGACCAAAGAGCAGAAGGAAGACAAGGAGGGAGAGCAGGGCGTGGTGCACCCATGGCCATTACCTCCACATCCCTTAATAATTCTCTTTTCAGAGTAGATTTCAGGCCATTCTGCCTATCAGAACACTCAGACGTCACCCTCTCCATCCCCACAAACCCCACCTTACCACCTCCCCTTCTCCCTGCCTAACTCCTTCTCTCTTTTCCAACAGGTTTTTTGTTTGTTTGTTTGTTTGTTTGTTTTGCGGTACTGGGGATTGAACTCAGGGGAATTCTACCTCCCAGCTACACCCTCAGTCCTATTTTGTATTCTTTATTTTGAAACAGGGTCTCACTAAGTTGCGGAGGGCCCCACCAGGTAAGCTGAGGCTGGCAGCGAACCCGGATCCTCCGGTCTCTGCCTCCCAAATACTGGGATTACAAGCTTGCACCACCACGCCCGGCTACAGGGCTCTTTTCTTATAAAGGACTTTCATGATCTCAGTCTGAGTCCTCAGTGGTTTATGGTTGTCCGTTGGTCTGGTCAAACTTAGGGTCTTCAGGCTGACTCAGATCTTTATTATCTCATCGACAGATAAGCCAGAGAGTGTCCTAATTTTTAGGTATTTTTTCTCCCAAAATACTGCATCTATCTTGTGAACAATGAGCAGGACAATTATAGTCTCTTTTAACACTAGGACTTATAGATTTCACAGAAATTTGGGAGAGACAGGCCTGGGAAAGAGCACTGATTTGGGGAGTAAGAGCTGAAGCACTTCAGCTACAGTTTCTTATATTAAATTTATATTCTACCTTTCTTTTCTGTTCCTGCTTCCTTTTTACCTATTTATTTCTTGCATCCTACATGAGTCCCTCTATACTTTTTAAAAACAGGATGTGAATGGTGTGCAGGAGACATTTTTATATTTCCCCATTCAAATCAGTCATTTAACATTTATAACCCCTCAACTCTATTATTTATATCATAAACAGCTGAAATTAATCAATCTCTACATCATTTCCTTATATTTCTTGCCTAGGTTCCCTTGCTAGGTCTGATGAATCTGTCTTAGGCCCAAGAACCCTATTTTCTCCTTTCCACATGATAAGGATTGATCAGTAATGACAGCCCCTTTCTCTGCCTGTCTTCTTCTGCATCCTCAGCTTCTCCTTCATCTCTACCTGAAGCAGGGTCTGCTTCAAGCCTGCCTTCTCTCATCTACCCTCGCTTGACCTCAGGAGTCCCTTCTGTTCAGAAAACCTTTCAGTCTAGCCTTGCAACTCTGTATTATTTGTTCATAACAAATCTGGTCCCGAGGTCCAGAGGATTCACAAATATAAAGGCATCCTTTAAATTCTGAGCAAGATAAGCTGCAAAAACAAAAACAAAAAATTATTGGTGAAAAGGAGGTCATAATTATGGAACTTTTTACACCTTATTAAGACTGGACATGTTTTAAAAACCAGTAAGGAGTAAGGCTGAGAAATAGACTAAAGACAAATAGCAACTAAAAAAGCAATAGAGGATTCTAGACTGGATCTTGTAATGGAGATTCAAAAATAAAGCCACAGCCGGGCGTGGTGGCGCACGCTTGTAATCCCAGCATTCGGGAGGCTGAGACCGGAGGATCCGGGGTCGCGGCCAGCCTCAGCTACCTAGTGAGGTACTCCGCAACTTAGTGAGACTCGGTTTCAAAATAAAGAATAAAAAATAGGGCTGGGGGTGTAGCTCGGAGGTAGAATGCCCCTGAGTTCCATCCCCAGTACCACAAAAAAAATAAATAAATAAATAAAGCCACAAATTACACTCCTGGATAAATTTACAAAAATGCAGTATGGTTGAGAGATTAAACATCTTATGACTGTTAAATTTACTAAAGGGAAGCTGGGCGTGGTGGTGCATGCTTGTAATCCCAGCATTTGGGAGGCTGAGACCAGAGGATCCAGGTTTGCGGCCAGCCTCAGCTACAAAGTGAGGCACTCGGCAACTTAGTGAGACCATTTCAAAATAAAGAATAAAAAATAGGGCTGGGAGTACAGCTCAGAGGTAGAATTCTCCTGAGTTCAATCCCCAGTACCAAAAAAAAAAAAATTACTACAGGGGATAATTGGATATTTAAAAAGATAATTTTCTTAATATACCCAATGAAATATTCTGGTAGAAAAAACATGATGGATGAAATGTATTGTGAAATATTTAAGAATAAATATGTATATTTATTGTTGTATTTGCATTTATGTGTATATGTGTGTGCTTGTGTATAAGAATGTGTATAGACACAACACATAGCAGGAGAGAGATAAATGGCTCAAAATGTTAATAGGTAAATCAGGATAACGATTTACTAGTCGATCATTTTCCCCCATCTATGCAACCTTGACTCCTGCAGCCGCCATCCCACCCAACCCCCAGTTCTACTCAATGTTAACTTTAACACAGTTGTCTAAGTGTTGCCCTAAGGGAGAACCTAGGATCTCTTTACACATTTGATGAGTTGACATTTCGGCAGAGTTTTACGAAGTACTCGAAAAGAGCACCCAAAATAAATAAATTAAAATAAATAAATAAACGAAGTAAAATCATTCTTTAATGATGACAAAATGTAAAATAGAAAAGAGCCAAAACTTCAAGGTTGCATATTTACAGGATGTAACTCTTGGTTTCTGATTTTGCAGCACCTTGCCAAGTGTCTTCTCACGTTGCATGCTGGGTATTGGTTGCAGGTGCTTTTCCTGCCTTGAGAGGGCACTTACCTCCTCCACTTGGTTTCCATCCTCCAAAAGTGTGTTGACCCTTTGTGATAATCCTTTCTCATTATTGCCATCCTCAAACACTCAGACTTTAGTCATTGAGTTACTTAACAGTTTTATTGAAATACAGCTCACATAC
>PVLC010044942.1:0-11965 GCA_004027655.1 Graphiurus murinus | reverse complement strand
GCTGTTGGAGAGGGAAGAGGGAGTTCGTGCAGGGCCCTGTGGGCTGCTGGGAGCCTCCTACATTTCCTCTGAGGGTCTGTTGGCTTCTTCCTGACCGGGAGGGGGGGGCTGGTGCACAGCAGTCTGTCCCCAGGCCCAGGACACCTCAGTGTCCCTGGGAGAGGCCCCTGTGACCTGACGAGGACCACCTGGCTTCACAGTGACCCGGTGTGCGTGGGAGCCAGGGAGGAAGAAAGGGGAAGCGGAGGCTCTTGTGGGGTCTTGTGACTTGCTGTCAAGCTCCGGTCCCCCCACCCGTGACCATGTCACCAAGGAGCTCTTCCTGCCCCTTCTTCCCGCTCCCGGTCAGAGGATGAGACCTGGCCCTCTGCACTGGCCCTTGCCTCAGTTTCCCCATGCATAGCAGGTGGCGGCTCTGCCCTGTGTGACTTCAGGGAGACTTTGGCTCTCTGCCTCAGTTTCCCCCTTAGTGGCAAGGGAGCCTACTGACTCCAACCTCGCCTCACGACATTGTGTGTGTGTGTGTGTGGGTTTCTAGGTCTTTCTGTGCCTCAGTTTCCCTAGCCCCTCTATATCCCCCCCCCGGGCCAGTGAGTGACATCCCTCCCCTCCCGCCCCTCCGCAGGCACCGTCTGCGTCCTGCTGTCCTTCCCGTTCATCTTCAGCCCGTGCCTGGGCTGTGGGGAGGCCACGCCAGAGTGGGCCGTCCTCCTGTACTACGCCCCCTTCATCGTGATCTTCCAGTTCGGTTGGGCGGCCACGCAGATCGCCCACCTGAGCCTCATCCCGGAGCTGGTCACCAGCGACCACGAGAAGGTGGAGCTCACGGCGCTCAGGTACCTGCTGCGGGCACATACTGGAAACGGTGTATCGGTCACCTGAAACAGTGTATCGGTCACCTGAAACAGTGTATCAGTCACTTGAAACAGTGTATCAGTCAGCCATAGCTGTGTAACCTGTGAGCCAGCTGAAGAACGCTCATAGACCTAGCGCAGCTGAGCTGGGGGGTCTCCTGAGCCTTGCGGTCCCCCTTCCGTACTCATGCCATTGCTGGGGAAATTTGTCTTCCCTTTCTTTTTCTTCTTTTAAAAAATTTTTTGTTGGTGGTACTAAGGATGGTACCAGCTATCTCCAAGCTACACCCCCAGACCTCTTTACTTTTTATCTTGAGACAGGGTCTTGCTAAGTTGCCAGGCTGGCCTCCAACTTGCCATCCTCCTGCTTCAGCCTCCCAAGTAGCTGGGATGACAGGGCAGTGGAGTTTGTTTTCAGTTCCTGTTTCTTTTTGTGCTGGGGATTGAACCCAAGAGCGTTTTACCTTCAAGTTACACCCCTAGCCCTTTTATTTTGAAACAGGATCTTACTAAGTAGCTGAGGCTGGTCCTACACCTGTGATCCTCCTGTCTCAGCCTCCCAAGTACTGGGATTACAAGCATGTGCTACCACGCTCGGCTCCCCCCCCCCTTTTATTTTTATTTTATTTATTTATTTTTTGTTTGTTTTTTTGCGGAACCCAGGGGCATTCTACCTCCAAACTACACCCCCAGCCCTATTTTTTATTCTTTATTTTGAAACAGGGTCTCACTAAGTTGCAGAGGGCCTCACTAGGTAGCTGAGGCTGGCCACGAACTCAGATCCTCCTGACTCAGTCTCCCAGTGCTGGGATTACAAGCGTGCGCCACCACACCCGGCTCCCCTTTTTAAATTGCTATTAGCTATTGCAGTACTGGGGATGGCACCCAAGGGTGCTCCTACTGAGCCACACTCCCGGGCCCCAAAGCAGAGCCCTACTCTGTCTCTCAACAGGCCTGTCTGTCCCCAGCTCCGCCCACCTTGGCTTCCTCCCAACCCAGCCTCTGAGTTCCCCATTGTGACCCAAAGACAGATGTGGGGGCTAACGAAACGCGTTGCCCAACGCCCAGGTCCCTAGGGCCCCGCTGACCGGGCCGGCCGTGTCCACACGCTCTGCCACTTGCAGGGGACTTTGTTCCTGCTTTCAGAAAGGGAAACTGAGTCCTGGCACAATCCAAAGCCTCCCTGCGCCCGCCACCCCTCCCCCCAAGGCAGGAGGAGATGGGGATGGTTCCAGGGCGCAGAGGCCTCACCCTGCAGAAGTTCTGGTCCGAGGACAGAATTCTGGAACCCTGGCTCTTAAGCACCTTGGTTTTCATACATGGGGTTGGCAGACCCCACTCATCCTGCATGTTGGAGAAGGTGCTGGCAGGGGAAACTGAGGCAGCAGGGCTTCCCAGCGTGCGGTCGAAATGGCAGAAGTCACCCATCAGCAGGGGTGCAGAGGAAGTGGCCATAGGGGTCCTGCCTCCCCATCCGACTAAAGCCCCGCCCCGGCTGAAGCCCGGCCCACAGTGAGGCCCCACCCACACGGAGGCCCCGCCCCGTGCTGAAGGCCCATCCTGTATTTGGGCCACGCCCACACGGAGGCCCCCGCCCCCGTGCTGAAGGCCCATCCTGTATTGAGGCCACGCCCACGCCTAGGCCCCATCCAATGCAGAGGCCTGTCTAACGCAGGCCACGCCCCGTGCTGACGCCACGCCCACCCGCAGGTACGCCTTCACGGTGGTGGCCAACATCGCCGTCTTCGGCGCCGCCTGGCTCCTGCTGCACCTCCAGGGCTCCGCACACTCCGGGCCGGCTCAGGACATCGATGTGGGCGACCAGCTCGGGGTCCAGGATGTGCCGGTGTTCCGGGTGAGTTAGGGCCGCGGCGGCCACCCAGGGTCCCCCAAGCCCGGGAGAACCGTGGCTGACTCCTCCTGCCGCGTCCTCAGAACCTGTCCCTGCTGGTGGTGGGCGTCGGAGCCGTCTTCTCGCTGCTCTTCCATCTGGGCACCAGAGAGCGGCGGAGGCCGCGGGCGGAGGAGCCGGACGAGCACAGCCCCCTGGTGACCCACGACCCCCAGCCCTTGCTGCTCTGGAAAGACTGGCTGCGGGAGCCGTCCTTCTACCAGGTACGTGACGCGGGCCGAGGGGACCTGGAGTGGACGCTTCTCCAACGAGGCCCTTTACTCTGCGAGGCCGCAGCCTCCCGGGCCAGCAGGGATGGGGGATAGGACAGCAGATGCGACCCCTGTCCATTGCGCATCCGGGGCAGACATCACTAATCAATCACCGCTCTCTTCCCTGCCTGGGCAGCTGGGCAGTCATGACTAATGGATAAAGGCCAGCTATGGATGGCCTCACCGAGGCCCTGGCGCCCCCTGCTGGTCTGTGCCCAGAAGGGCCCTGCTGATCATCTGTCCACAGGTGGGCGTGCTGTACATGAGCACCAGGCTCATAATGAACTTGTCGCAGACCTACATGGCCATGTACCTCACCTACTCCCTCAACCTGCCCAAGGTGAGCAGGGCCGGGGCGGCGGGGGTGGAGAGGGGGTGAGCCCTGTCTGAAACGCCGCTGCCTGGCGCCCCACAGAAGTTCATCGCCACCATCCCCCTGGTGATGTACCTCAGCGGCTTCTTCTCCTCCTTCCTGATGAAGCCGGTCAACAAATGCATCGGCAGGAACGTAAGTGGGCGGGGCCGGTGGGCGGGGCCGATGGGCGGGGCCACGGCGGCCTGCGCACGGCGGGGGCGGGGCCACGGCGGCCTGCGCACGGCGGGGGCGGGGCCACGGCGGCCTGCGCACGGCGGGGGCGGGGCCCGCAGCCAGACCCACCCAGACCAGGCTCCGGCCCTGGAGTTCTGGCCTTGGAGAAGCCTGGCTCTGGAGCCAAGAATTCTGGAAGTCTGACTTCTGGAACCCAAACTCTGGAACTTTCTGGAGTTCTGCCGCACCGAGAATGTGCCTGGTACCATGGAGAATTTTCTCATTTTATTTTATCTTACTTTTTGCAGTCCTGGGGATGGAACCCAGGGGCATTCTACCTCCGAGCTACACCCCTCCCCAGCCCTATTTTTTTAATTCTTTATTTTGAAACAGGGTCTCCCTAAGTTGCAGAGGGCCTAAGTAGCTGAGGCTGGCCGAGAACCTGCGATCCTTCTGTCTCAGCCTCCCAAGTGCTGGGATTCCAAGCGTGCGCCACCATGCCTGGCTTGAATTTTCTCATTTTAATGGACTCACATTTGGGCCATCATGGGCTACGTCTTAGCAGCTGCCGTGTGCAGGAATCTGCAGGGCCCCCGGGCTCCCAAGGGACTGCCCCAACCTAGCTCCTCACTTGTAGGCAGGACCAGAGGGGGCAAGTGCCCGGCTCGGGTGCCCAGTGCGCTGACCCGGGCCGGGTCCCCCCTTCTTGCAGCTGACCTACTTCGCGGGCCTCCTGGTGATCCTGGCCTTCGCGGCCTGGGTGGCCCTGGTGGATCGGCTAGGCGTGCTGGTGTTCGGGGCCGCCGTGCTGCTGGGTGCCGGCTGCGCCACCATCCTGGTCACCTCGCTCGCCATGACTGCCGACCTCATCGGTACCCACACGGTATGGCTGGTGGGCGGGGCCTGGGAGGCGGGGCCAGAGCCCCCCCACGCTGACCCCGCCCATGTCCCCCCAGCACAGCGGCGCCTTCGTGTACGGAGCTATGAGCTTTTCTGATAAGGTGGCTAACGGGCTGGCGATCATGACCGTACAGACCCTGCACCCCTGCCCGTGAGTGTTTGGGGGCCTCAGACTGTGGGGTTGGGGGTGCAGCAGGGTGGGGAGGCAAGGACCAGCTCCAGAGGGGTCCACAAGCCGGGGAGGAGACCTGCTTATTCCTTATTTGGGGCCGTTTAGTGATTCATTCGACAAACATTGAATCTGTGGTGACTCATGGTGTGCAGACGTGGGTGGGCCGGCAGGAGGGGAGCTCAGAGTCCAACTAGGTCAGGCCCACAGACTCCGGGTCCAGTTGCAAATGGTTCTAGAGCTAGCAACCGTACCGGCCCAGGACCTAACCAAAACTGGCCTGGTCCCCTGACCCCATGCAGCCAGGGACAATGCTGGCCATATCAGGAACTGCAAACGCAAATGAGATCCGGATGGGTGGTGAGGAGGAGGCCCGGGCTCTGAGCATGGGAACACTGTTCTATGCCAGCAAGTTGTATGCCGATGGGGGAAACAGCCTGTGCAAAGGTCCTGGGGTAGGCCTGAGCCTGGCGTGTTGGAGGCCTAGCAAGGAGACTGCGGCTGGAACTGAGGGAGGGGACAGGCAGGTCACCCAGCCCTGGGGGCTAAGGGGAGGACTTGGGCTTGTATGTAGGGATTGAACTCAGGGCATTCTACCTGAGATACACCTCCAGCCCCTTTTTTTTTTTTTTTTTTTTTTTTTTGCGGGACTGGGGATTGAACCCAGGGACATTCTACCTCTGAGCTACACCCTCAGCCCTATTTTTTATTCTTTATTTTGAAACAGGGTCTAAGTTTCAGAGAGCCTCACTAAGTAGCTGAGGCTGGCCACAAACCCAGATCCTCCAGTCTCACCTCCCAAGTACTAGGATTTCAAGTGTGCACCACCATGCCCGGCTTCTAGCCCTTTGTGTGTGTGTGTGTGTGTGTGTTACTGGGGAGGGAACCCAGGGGCCACACCCCCAGACCTATTTTTTATATTTTATTTGGAAACAGGGCCTAAGTTTCTGAGCGCCTCGCTAAGTTGCTGAGGCTGCCTTCAAACCTGCAATCCCCCTGTCTCAGCCTCCCAAGCATTGGGCTCACGCCTGGCTAGGACTTGAGCTTTGCCCCAGGAGGAGGAGGGAATCTTGGAGGGCTGCGGGGCCGAGGAAGGAGGGGCCCGACGCCGGTGCTCAGCGCGCCCTCTGGTGGCTGCTGAGGGGAGGACAGCCTGGCCCAGGACCAGAGCTGGGGGCCAGGTGGAGGGGACTGGGCTGGTCCAGGTGGGTGATACTGGATCAGAACCAGGTGGAACTAGAGGATTGAAGGAGGCTGCGGATTCCGGACAGACTCTGAAGGGCGAGCTGCGGCTCTGGGTGAAGCCTGGGATGTGTGTGTGTGGGGGGGCGCCAAGGTGACCCCAGCTGGGCCCCCAGGGCCAGGACAGGGGTGGCTCTCCCCGAGATGGCTGGACAGGAGGTGGGCCGCCGCTGAGGCGCCCCAGGCGTGCCCTGATCCTCTGCCCTCCCGCCCAGCTCGGAGCTGTGCTGCAGGGCCTGCGTGGACTTCTACCACTGGGTGATGGTGGCGGTGACGGGTGGCATAGGCGTGGCCGCCACCCTGGCCCTGAGCAGCCTCATCGTCTGGCCCATCCGCCTGCGGAACCGTGAGTCACGCCCCTCGTCCCCCAGCCCCCAGCGAGCGCGGGGAGGGCTGGGCCCGGCACCCCCCAGCCGACCCATCCTCCCTCTTCCTTGCAGGGGACCCTGGAGACCGGCCCTGACCCCAGCGTCTCGCAGCAGCTGGCGGGACCACGTTCACACACCTGCCGCGGCTCCCGGAGGCCCACTGCCCGGCAGGATGGGGAGGGGGCCGCGCGCCATGTCCCCGGGGGCGCGCGAACCCCGGCTCTGGTGCATTCCCGGCCCTCTGGTGGTGAGGTGGGCAGGAGCTGGGGGCCCCAGGGTGCTCACTCTGGCCGCCAGGGCCGGGGGACGGCCTGACCCACCGATCCTGCCGAGGGCGCAGGCGCGGGCTGGCCCCAGCGTGGCGGGCGGCGGGGCTGCCCCGGGACTCGACCTCAGGGGCCAATAAAGAGCCCCAGCTGGCGAGGACTGCGGTGGCTTCGTGCGTGCGGGGCAGCGGGGCAGCTGCTGTGTCTAGGGCTCATGGTCACCTGGCCTTGGTCACTTACGCCCTTGACGCCTGACCCCCCGCCCCCACCCAGTGGCCAGTGCGTCCCCAAGTGCAGCCAGGCCCACCCGGGCCGAGCGGGGTGGGGGTGGGGGAAGGGCGGGAGGGCAGCTCTGGCAGCAAGATCTTTATCAGTACGTGGGCGTGTAGATGGGCGGGGGCCGCTGGTTGGTGGAGGGGCGGTAGGGTTCCAAGCCCCACTGCCGGTAGTTCTGCGTGGTGTAGCGCGGGCGCTGGGGCGCCGACAGGTACGGCACGTAGTCGGACCCGCGCCAGGGCGGCTCCACCTTGAATCGGTCTCTGTTGACCACTGCGGGGCGGTGGACCGGGTCACCGTGCGCCCCCCGGCATCCTCGCCCTCTGCTGAGCTGCCGCTTCCGCCCACAACCTGGCAGCTTCACCCGGGTCGTCCCCAGCTCTACCAGGGCCAGGTGCGCTGCCCCCCTTAGCTCCAGGTGCACCCCCAGCTTCATCCGGGTCAGGGGACCCCGCTCCTGGTCCCTGGCTCCACCTGGCCCAGGTGGCCCCGCTCTAGCCCCAATTTTACCAGGGCCAGGTGCACCCCGCCCCTCCTTAGCATCAGGTGGCCCCGCCCCCAGCTTCATCCGGGCCAGGGTCCCGCCCCTCGCCTCTGGCCCCACCCCTTCCACGTGGCCCCGCCCATCTACCCTAGCCCGGTGGCCCCGCCCTCCCATCCCCAGCTTCTGCGGTCCCTGGCCACGCCCCTAGCTTCCCTTGGCCGAGGGGTCCCCGGAGGCCCCGCCCCGTCTCTAAGCCCCGCCCACTCACTGTACTCCTTGCCCCGGATGGGCCTGTCTCGCCACAGCATGCTCCCCCACCGGGTGCTGGGACTCTTGTACTGGGCGGGGACCACAGGGTCGTACCAGGAACTCTCCCGCAGGTGCTGCCTGTAAGCTGCAGGGCGGGAGGCAGGAGGTCACTCGTGTCCCCGCCGGCGGCTAGGTGGCCTCGCGCGTGCAGTGGTCGGCACTCACCCGGGGACAGGGCCCGCTGCCGGTGGTCGTAGCAGCCGTGCCAACGCCCGTAGGCCTCGCGGTAGGGGCTGTCCAGGGCCCGGGGCAGGTTGTACCAGGCTTCCCGGGGGTCCGAGTTGGTCAGGCCTGTGCACCACACCTGGCCCTCTGCGTCCCGTCCCATGGGTGCGTACTTCCAGCGCGTCGCCTGCTTGATGGCCGGAGTCCAGCGGGGCCCCTCCAGGGATAGGTGGTCATCGCTGAAGGTGGGGAGCAGAGGCTGAGCCTGCGGCCAACCCCAGGTGGCCCACGGAGCAGGGCCTTGCACCCTCTGCTCCCCCTGGGGCACTGGACCCACCGAGGCTGAGGCCGCCAGGACCCTTTAAGTTTTTCTTGCCTGGAGCCAGGACAGTGCGGAGGGAGGGGACAGGCCCTAGGGTCCTATCTATTCTCCAAGCAGGAAGCCCCCGCCCTGGACCCGCAGCCTGGGCGTGGGGTCTGGCCCAGGTCAGGGAGGCTTGAGGGCTGAGCTTTGGGCCTGGGTAGCAGGAGGCAGCCTCAGCTGAACTAAGAAATGACAGGGCTGCCTGGTGAGTCCTTGGGGCAGGCCTCTGTAGGCAGAGCTGTCCTGGGCTAAAAGCCTGGGGAGGGCCCCCTGAAGAGGAGCTTGGGGGGGCAGAAGGGACAGAACCTGCAGCAAAGGCTGGAAATGGAAAAGCACTGTGATGGCCAAGCCACAGCTCAGTGGGGTTGTTATAACTCAAGCTGAGCCCGGGGTGTTGGTGCATGTCTGTAATCCCAGTACTTGGGAGACAGAGACAGGAGGATCATAGGTTCAAGGGCAGCCTCAACAACATAGTGAGACTCTCAGCAACCTATTGATACCCTGTTTCAAAAGCAAAAATAAAGCCGGGTGTGGTGGCACATGCTTATAATCCGAGTACTTGGGAGGCTGAGACAGGAGGATCTGGGTATGTGGCAAGTCTCAACTACTTAGTGAAGCTCTCCAAAACAGTGAGACCCTGTTTCAAAATAAAGAATAACAAATAGGACTGGGGGTGTAGCTGGGAGGTAGAATGCCCCTGGGTCAAATCCCCAATACTGCAAAAACAAAACAAAAAATAAAGTACTTGGGAGGCTGAGACAGGAGGATCACAGATTCACAGCCAGCTTCAGCAACCTAGCGAGGCCCTCTGCAACTTAGTGAGATCCTGTTTCAAAATAAAGAATAAAAAGAATAGGGCTGGGGATGTAGCTCAGGTAGAATGCCCCTGGGTTCAATCCCTAGGACTGCAAATAAATTTTAAAAAACATTAAAAAGGCTGAGGGTGTAGCGAGGAGGTAGAACATATCTGGGTTTAATCCGCAAACTAAACAAAAAATTAATTGAAGACGGGTGTGGCAGCACACGCTTGTAATCCTAGTACTTTGGGAGGCTGAAACAGGACAACCCCAGGTTCACAGGTTTGAGACCGGCCTCAGCAACACAGCGAGACTCTCGGCAACCTAGGGAGACTCTGTTTCAAATTAAAAATAAAAAAGCAGCTGGGGGTGTAGCTAGGAGGTGTAACACCCCTGGATTCAATCCCCAGTACCACAAAAATAAGTAAGTAAATAAAACAAAAAGGGCTGGGGGTATAGCTCAGAAGAAGAATGCCGCTGGGTACAACCCCGAGCCCCATAAACACACACACACACACACACACACACACACACACACACACACGCATGCGCGCGGGGCTGGGGTTGTGGCTCAGTGCTAGCACCGGGCGAACAGGAGCGAGGCCCTGAGCTCCTTCCCTAGCACCACAGACAACGGAGCAGAGATGAACCACGAGGGCTTTGACCTGTCTCCTCGTCACATCCCTCCCGCCTCAGCACGCAGAGCCTGTGCGCCCCTCCTTACACAAGTGCGGAGGCTGCACCGCCTCGCGTCTTTTGTGTGTGTGGCACTGGGGATGGAACCCAGGGGCATTCTACCTCTGAGCTACACCCCCAGTCCTGTTTTTTTATTCTTTATTTTGAAACAGGGTCTCACTAAGTTGTCGAGGGCCTCAGTAAGTAGCTGAGGCTGGCCGCGAACCTGGATTCTCCTGTCTCAGCCTCCCAAGTACGGGGATGACAAGCGTGCGCCACCACGCCTGGCTCAGCCCTATTTTTAATTTTTTGGTGTTACTGAGGATGCAACCCAGGGGCATTCTGCCTCCAAGCTATACCTCCAGACCTATTCTTTTATTTGGCAAGTGTCTCATTAGGTTGCAGATGGTCTCACTAAGTAGCTGAGGCTGGCTTCCACCCTGTGATCCTCCTGTCTCAGCCTCCTAATACTGGGATGACAAGGGTACACCACTATGCCTGGCTATATTTCTTATTTCTTCTTATTTTTGGTACTGGGGATTGAACCCAGTACCTCTACCTCCGAGCTATACCCCCAGCCCTTTTTTTAATTCTTTATTTGGAAACAGGGTCTCACTAAGTTGTGGAGGGCCTCCACTAAGTAGCTGAGGCTGTCCAAGAACCCCGATCCTCCTGTCTCAGCCTCCCAAGTACTGGGATGACAAGTGTGCACCCCACTAAGCCTGGCTATATTTCTTATTTTTAATTTATTTTTGTGGTATTGGGGATTGAACCCAGAGGCATTCTACCTTTGGGCTACACCCCCAGCCCAATTTTATTTCTTATTTGGAAATACGGTCTCACTAGGTTGATGAGTCTTACTATTTACTGAGGCTATCCTAAAATTTGTGATCCTCCTGTCTTAGCCTTCCAAGTACAGAGATTACAGGCATGTGCCACTATGCCTGGCTTATGATGTATTTTTGTTTTTTTCTGTACTGGGGATTGAACCCAGGGGCATTCTACCTCCCAGCTACACCCCCAGCCCTATTTTTTATTTTTTATATTTGAAACAAGGTCTCATTAAGTTGCAGAGGGCCTCACGTTTTTTATTTTGAAACTGGGTCTATGTTGCTGAGGCTGACTTCCAACCTGATATCTTCCTGTCTCAGCCTCTCCCAAGTACGGGGATTACAGGCATGTGCCACCATGCCTGGTGGGAACAGGCTTTTAACAGATGTAATTCATTAAGAGGCAGTCCCAAGCTGGGCGTGGTGGCGCACGCTTGTAATCCCAGCATTCAGGAGGCTGAGACAGGAGAATCCAGGTTTGCGGCCAGCCTCAGCTACTTAGGCCCTCCGCAACTTAGTGAGACCCTGTTTCAAAATAAAGAATAAAAAATGGGGTTGGGGGTGTAGCTCAGAGGTAGAACGCCCCTGGGTTCAATCTCCAGTACAGCAACAACAACAACAACAACAACAAAAATAGAAAGAGGCAGTCCCGCTGCCGGGGTCTTTCCGAGGGGTTGGACCCAGCAGGGAGGGGCCCCGGGCAGCGGTGGAGCTGGGCGGCTGGGGCCAGAGCTTCTGGGAGGCCCTGGGGCCCTGGGGCCCTGCTCTCAGTCACCTTCAGCCGTGCGGTTTGGGCCCGGGGCCGCCCACGTCCCCATCCGCTCTGTCCAGAGCCTGGGCTCGGCAGCCTCGGGGGCCATGGGCGGGAGGAGCTGGTGGGCAGGTGGCGGAGGGGACCCACCTGTACAGAGGAGCCGGGAAGTCGGCTTCCATGGTCCCCAGGGGGACGTAGGGCCGGGCAGCCTCCCGCCTCAGGGTCTGCATGTCTGCCTCTGTGTCCCCATGGGCGCCTGCCAGGAGGAGCTCTGGGGCCTTTGTTGACAGCGACAATGGCCACCCCGTGTCCTGGCAACCTGGCGACGGGCGGCGGCCACCCTTCCCCACCCTGAGGGTTCCATCCCTCCCCGGCTGTGGGCACTGGGGTGGTGGCCTCTACCACAGGAGGGGGGCTCGAACACTTGACCACTGCGCATGCCCAGCGGGGGCGGGTTGGGGGACACGAGGCCCCAGCTCAGGCCTCAGGCTGGGCTGAGCCCCCTCCCCTGGGCCCCCCCTCCCCTGGGCTCATCCCGGCAGGAGGCGGCTCCTCACTCCCTCTCTCTCCATAGCCTCCCTGCCCATTCTTCAACTTTTCAAACCAGATCAGAGCAAGAAAACACACAGGCAGCCGGGCATGGTGGTGCACGCTTGTCATCCCAGTACTTGGGAGGCTGAGACAGGAGGATCTGGGTTTGCGGCCAGCCTCAACTACTTAGTGAGGCCCTCCACAACTTAGTGAGACCCTGCTTCAAAGTAAAGAATAAAAATAGAACTGGGAGCTAGGTGTGGTGGCACACGCTTGTAATCCCAGAATT